>QRFJ01007971.1:0-58632 GCA_006176705.1 Cocos nucifera | reverse complement strand
ATGTGAGCTTTTCAATAGGTGTAGTTGGATCCATTGAAAAGAGATGGTCTATTTGTGGATTGCCCTTCGGCAAGTGATCCTCCTAGTTGGATTGACATGATCTTTATCTCTAGTTGATAAAATTAATAATTAGTAGAGAACCAAGGCTCTGATACTAATTGTTGCCCAGCTAGACAATCTAAGAGGGGGGTTTGAATTGGATTTTCAAAAACTTAAAATAGATATGTGTAGTGAAAACATTTGAACCCTAAGTGAAATGGATGTGAGAGCAAAGAAATAAAGAAGCAATAGCACACACACACAAACAAGATAATTTTATAGTGGTTCGGTGTACTTCCAACACTTATGTCCACTTCCCAAATAAAACTCTTAAAAATTTTACTATAATCCCATAAGATTATAGTCAGATAGTTTTTTCGAGCTTACTATTCTAAAATTTGGTTGATTTTTTTCTAAGTTTATCCACCATAACCCTTACAACAATCAGGCAAATCAATCAAAAATAATTAATGGGGAGAAAAAAATCCAAAATCCAAGTTTCAGCCCTTACTGAAATCAAGTATATGAAAAGAAATAAGAAAGATTTATAACACACAATGCTCCTTTAAATGAGCTAAATCATTGTTGTTGTAGTTTATTAAATGCTCCTTGAATGCTTGGAGTTAATGCACTTCAAAATATGAGAGAACTTAAGTAAAAAGAATTTACTTATGGAGAACTGGGTGTTCGTTGCTTTTTCTCTCATTTTTCTTAGATAATCTGAAAGTACATCTTCAAGCTTTTATATCTAGAGCATTTCCTCTTATCTGGATATGATTGAAGTTTAGAAAAAGTAAAATCTGACCATTGGAAAGCAGCAGGTAGCCGTTGGAAGTAAGAAAATCTTATCTGAAATGCTCCATCAAAAAATTGTTGTCGTGTCTCGAGACCTTCCGATTTATCTTAAGACATCTCAATTTATCTCGAGACATCTCGTCAGATTTCGAGGCCTCTTGATTTGATCAGAAGATCTCTCACCTTCAGTCGCTCAAAAAATAGCTTTTTGAAAAAAATATATCACTTGAGATCGAGAGCTCTCGATTATGAATGAGAGCTCTCGCGGGGACCACGAGATCTTTCGAGAATCTTATGAGATCTCTTGCTCTTAGAGTGTAGAAATTGTGTTTCTATCTCCTGAGATTGAGAGCTCTCGAGATTAACTCGAGACCTCTCAAAATCATGCTAGAAGCTTATTTAGGCATGCCAGACCTCATGAGAGCTCTCGAAAAAATTCCAAGACCTCTTGAAAAATTCTCCAAGGCTATTTTGAGAAAATTTTTGCTACTAATCAAGAAGATTTAATTTTCATTTGAATTGGACTTCATGTCATCCTCGTTTTGGTCAAAGAGCTCTCTTTCTTCTGATATATGAACACTTGAAATAAAATATATTAGTAATCATTTGCTTTAATATTTGGCCATCATCAAAATTATGTAGAGGGTCAATAATATCTTTTCACCAGTAGCCATGCTAAAATCCATCCACACATTGCTTGCAATCACAGAATATTTTGATTATGAAATTTGGTAAATTGATGTGATAACGGCATTCCTAAATGGATATCTTGAGACAGATATCTATATAGAATAGCCTCTTGGTTTCACATCCAGTGATAGTGATCATAAAGTCTGCAAGCTGCAAAGGTCTATATATGGACTTAAATAAGCATCTCGGAGCTGGAATGCTCATTTTAATAATGTGATCAAATTATTTGATTTCATCAAAAATAAAGAGAAGTCCTGTGTATTCAAAAGAATCAATAGGAGCGCTGTTGTCTTTCTCATACTATACATGGATGACATCCTCCTGATTGAAAATGATATTTTTATGTTGACCACAGTCAAAATATGGCTGTCGAAGGAGTTCTCTATGAAAGACCTAGGAGAGGTATTTTTTATATTAAAAATTAAGATCTATAGAGATAGACCAAATAGGATGCTGGGTCTTTCACAAAAGATGTACATAGGGGAGGTGCTGAAGAGATTCAGCATGAAAAACTCCAAGAGGAGACTGGTTTTCCTCAGACATGGCATTCATCTCTCCAAAATGATGTGCCCTAGTACACCTGAGGAGATTGAATACATGAGCAAGATCCTTTATGCTTTGGCAATAGGGAGCCTCATGTATGCCATGCTATGTACATGATCAGATATTGCCCATGCTGTGAGTGTCACGAGCATATATCAGTCAAATCTAGGATAAGAGCACTAGACTTCTATGAAGTGTATCCTTAAGTACTTAAAAAGGACTAAGGATATGTTTTTGATCTTTGGTAATGGAGAACTCTAAGTCCAGAGGTATACAAACTCAAACTTTATGTCTGATATAGATGATCAAAAGTCTATATCTAGAAGTCTGTTCATATATAATGGTGATACCGTGAGCTAGAAGAGTTTCAAGTAGACTGTGATCGTAGACTCCACCATGAAAGTTGAGTACATCGCTGCATCAAAAGCTATAAAAAAATTATTTTGGTATAAGAAGTTCATCGTAGAGCTCGGAGTGATGCCATCGAATGCCGTCCCTCTGTACTACGATAATAATGATGCCATAGCCCTAGCTAAGGAGCTAAGGTCTCATCAAAAGTTGAAGTATATCGAGTAGTAATATCACCTCATCTATGATTACCTCGAGAAGGGTTACATCGAGGTCAAGAAAGTTGACACTGCAAATAATGCGACTGACCTACTAATGAAGCCATTGAGCCAACAGAAGATCGAAAGCCCACCTTGAGAAGATGGGACTTAGATTTGTAGCCAATTGGCTTTAGGTCAAATAGAAGTTTGTTAGATATATATCCTAGAAGTCAGATTAACTGACACTTGTAATACACCTTCTAGGAGCATTTTTATAATTTTGACTATAAATTAATAAAAAAATTATTTTCTATCATATTATATATTTAAAGTATCTATGATACATTCTTTGAGTTAACGGATATCATAAATGCATATTTTCAAGAGTTGAAAATTTAAGACATGGGTTGTCATAATTAACTCATAAAATGCTTTCAATCGTAGGATCATCACGAGGATAATGATCGATCCAGAAGATCGATGTATGATCGCTTTCTTAGGATAGATGAGTCTTGAGTCTATGGTGTGGAGACACCAAAGTGAGAGTACTGATACTCATTAGAGAATGAGGGCACCGAGCGTGACCACCTTGAGTAGTCATAAGAAAGTCTACCTTCTCGTCGATGACTAACTCGATGCTGCAATAGGTATGTCTAGTTCTTTGATCTGAGATGCATCGACAGTTCACCTTAAGGATGTTATAGTTTGACTATACCATAACTCATCTTCTAGCTATTCAAAAAAATCACTGTCATAGGCTATGGCAGTGATTTTCTAACCGCTGCTACTGCAACCATCGCTGTAGCTCTATGGCAGTGGTTGTTGCAGCGGTTGTTTGAATCGCTGCCATAGATAGCTTATTACAGTAGTTTATAAATTACTACAATAGATCAATCTATAGCAGCGGCTAGCCATAGTTAATCTATAGCAACGGTTACATAACCGTTGCCATAGGTAATTTATAGCAGCGATTTCTTAATTACTGCCATAGGTCTAATGCAGCGGTTGGCACCGTTTGCATCAAGAACCTATGGCAGTGGTTGGCACAGATATGGTAGCGATTATAAAATCACTACCGTAGATCTTAAATAATTATAAAAAATAAAATTTTTACTTTTTATATATTTTACCTGATAAATACATATATATAACATAAGAAAATATAATAAACATAAAAATTATTTTGAAATGCTAAAATTTTATTATCAAATAAAATTTATTATAATATTTTTTAAAAAAAATAAAATACATCAAAAGTCTCCTAAATCTACATCATCGTTGTCGTTACCGAAAGTCGAAGCCAGAGCTGGAGCTAGAGTTAGAGCTAGAGCTGGAGCTAGAACTAGAATGCAAGCCAACATATCCTCGAAGCTCGTGACTCCAAAATATGCACTGAGCGTCGACATCATGTCTCTCACGATACCCTCCAGATGAGATGCGCGCTCTTCAGCCCGATCTGCCCACGTTACAGCATGATCTACCCATGCCAATGCCTCCTCAAGCTCCTTTCGGCTAACGACATCAGAAGTCTGTGAGGAGACACTAGCCTCGGACCAATAGCTCGTCGTTATGTGTTTGGGCCTACATCAGATCCTCCCAGAGTGCTCAGGCCCCAAGACCTGAGATAGATGGTCATGGGGCCCTGAAGTATCTAGGCCCTCGCTCGTGAGCACATCTAACTGATCCTATAATTATAAATTAAAATAAAATTTTATAAAAAATATTATAATACTAATCATATATACTAATATATTTAATACTTATAAAAATATGCTCGATCGTGGCATTCATCAGTCTACTCATCTTGTCTGTGCGACTAGATCGAAAGATCTCGCTATGGCTGGGCATCATTTCATCTCTCATCAGCTATAACAAAGAATAAATTTATCAAAAAAATAAAAAAAAAAATGAATTTAATTTATCTAGTAAGATTTAGAATTAATTATCTCTCTATGCACATAACTGGTCATAGACTCACGGCCTAGAGTTTGCGTATAATCCTGAGCTGCACGATTTTTTCGGTTCTGACAGAAGGTAGCCTAATAAGTATTTAAATAAATAATAAATATTTAAAAAAATATTTAAATAAAATTTTAAGTATATTAAAAAATTTAAAAGTTAAAAATTTTACCTCGAACTCCTGGCTCCTCCAGTGTCTAACCATCCTCTCCCACTGACTCGGAGGACAGTCCTATATCTAAGGAACAAGCTCCTTCGGAGTGTCTCGTTGGAGCCATCCTCTGTGGAGCTTGACCTTGTAACCTCAGTATAACTTTTTAATCTTCTTTAGTCAAGCATCTCGAGCCCTCTCATGATCAGAGAAGTCATACCTTCTCTGCATAAATTTATCAAAAATCAGTTACAAAATTATTCTAATCAAACATATATAGTGTAAACATATAAAATGCATAAATATAACTAAGATGCACATACTTACCTATATCTCCTCCCATATCTGATCCCTGATGGCAGCATCCATCAAACACCAGTCTCTAGGCTCTACGGGAATGATGTTCGACCGCCTCACAAGCACTCCAAAAAAGGAATGCATCTCCCTTGCGGTCTCCCCTATCGGCCTTCCCTCCATATCGTAATAGACCATCACTTGATGCTGACGATTCCACACGTGTGCCATACGTGTGGGACCGTAAAATATCCGGTTGGATGATGCACCTGCAATACAAATATATTATGCAAATATATAAGTATACAAATACTATATAAAAAATAAAATTATGCTAATATAAGAAAACGTACACTCAGATGCCTGCGTAGTAGCATGTGCCTTAGATATGGGTGATGGTAGAGGCTCAGCTACCAGTGAAGTAGATGCCATCGGTGGAGTAGATGTCGGTGGTGGATGTCCCTGAGTAGTCAATGTCGATGTGGACAGAGTATGCTTCGACTGCTTCTCAAATGCTGAACTGCACGTAACCTACCGAGGGGCAGGAGTGAAAGCTAGATAGTATTTTGGTGCCATCATGACCTGCAACGTTAATGAATATTAATCAATATAATATGTTGAACAATAATATTAGTATAGCATCAATAAATAGTCTCTAATATGTACACTAATCAATTGACGGGTCTATCGTTATACAATGCAATAAACAAAAGCAACAAGATATAAACATCCAAAAAATGTTATGCAATAAATTCTATAACATGAATTACATGAACCCAATCCATTGACAGATCTAGTCTACAGCCGCCGATATGGCATAGTCCAAGGCTACCATCATGACACAACCCAAAAACTATGGCATGCAGATAATTATAATATTTATAATAAATATTTATAATATTTATTATAAATATTTTATAAATTATTATAAATATACATGATTAATAAATAATACTATAAAATTTTAAAAAAATTATACCTACGGCTATAGAGAGTGGGTCACACCGAAAGCTCTGAGAGTCGCTAGCAACGACACTAGAGGAGGACGATGGCACTAGAGGTAACCTACGAAACAAAAATAAGATAGTGAGATAGAGAAGAGAGAAAAAGAGAGAAGAGAGAGAGCAGGGGCGACCGGGGATGGGAGGCCAGAGGGAGGGAGGCACAGTGATGAGGAGGCCAAAGGAGGCTTCGCACTCAGCCGGGGGAGGGTCAGAATGGTGGGGGGGCTGTCGCGGGGTCGAAGGAGGGTGGAGGGGGGCTCATCGGAAGAGGATGTTTGGTTTTGCACCAGGGTCGAAGGAGGATATAGTGTGGGGGAGGGGTTTCATGAGAGGTCGATGGAGGATCGAGGGTGGATGGAGGGTTCGACGAAGGAGGGTTTCACAGGAGGCCGAGGGAGGGTTAGATGGGGTTCGCCGAAGGGGGTGTTCGTTGGGGACCGAGGGAGGGTTAGATGGGGGGCGGAGGGTGGGTTTCATGGTGGGCCGAGGGAGGGTCGGATGGGGGTTCGTTGGAGGGAGGTTTTGCTGAGAGCCGAGGGAGGGTCGGATGGAGGGGTGGGGGGTGGTGGGTGGTGGGAAGGGCGGCCGGGGATAGGGGGCCGAAGGGGAGGGGGAAGGAGGGGCGGTGCCGACCAAGGGGGAAGGAGGGGCGACGCCAGCTAGGGGGAAGGAGGGGCGACGCCAGCCAAGGGGAAGGAGCCTCACCGATGATGAAGAAGAGGAGGAGAGAGAGAGAGAGATCGAGCGCACATAAGAGGAAAGAAAAAATTTGGAGATTTTTAACCTAACCTATAGCAGCGATTATCGAATCGCTACCATAAATCTACGACAGCGATTATCCAAAATCGTTGTCATAGATCTACGGCAGCGGTTCTATAACCACTGCTGTAGATCTATAGCAGTAATTTTTGATAACCACTGCCATAGGTTGAAAATAATTTTTTTCTTATTTTTTTTAAATATTATATAATTTTAAAATTTAATGCCCATCTTCATCATTTATTATCTAAATAATTATCATTAGAGTGTCATCACAAAAGGTCACCTCGATCCAATGGCCCTAGCTTCGTCGATTAAAAAAATTTGATTTCGACGACCACGAATGACGATACGATGATTTGAAAGATGAAGATCTCCGATGAATTCAAAAATCTATAATAATAATCTTGATGATGTTTGTAGCATACTATCAAAATTTTACTTCAATCAAATATCGTTATCATGGTCAATTTAGTACAGGATGATTTCGGCCATTAAATTAGAAATAAGCGATCAAAGGGTTAAACAACATTCGATTATGATATAATTTTTTAGTTAAATAATATTTATTATAATTTTAAATATTTTATATGATGATGATAGTAAAATTTAAATCATTTTTGTATAAACTGTTCATATTAAGCAGATATTGCAAAAGCACAAGCATAACAGCAAGTAAAGTTTCAGAATGGTTATCAGGAGAAGTATAGTTTTAGATCATTCTTCATCTCACGAGTTAAATTTTATAATCACTATCATAAAAAATAATTAAAGTAGTAGCCAAGATTATTTATAAAAAAATTATCTTATAATCGGATATCGTTTGGTCCTTTGATCACTTATTTATCATTTAACGGTCGAAACTAACCTATACTAAATTGATCAAGATAACAATATCCGATTGAAGTAAAACTTTGATAGTACACTAAAAACATCAATAAGATCATCGTTGCAGGTTTTGAAGTAAAACTTTGATAGTACACTAAAAACATCAATAAGATCATCGTTGCAGGTTTTTGGATCCATCGGAGGTCTCCGTCTATCAGATCATCGCATCATCGTTCATGATCATCGAAATCAAATTTTTCTGATCGACGAAGCTAGGGCCATCGGATCGAGGCAATCTTTTGCAACGATACTCTAATGATAATTATTTAAATAATGAATGATGAAGATGGATATTAAATTTTAAAATTATATAATATTTAAAATATATATATATAGTAGTGGTTACAATTAATCGCTACCATAAATCAGTTTATAGCAGCGGCTCCTACTAACCACTGCTATAGATCCGACTTATGGTAGTGGTTACAATGAATCACTGCTATAGATCCGATCTACAATAGCAATTTTCGATAACCGCTGCTATATGTCAGACTTATGGCAGCGATTATAAAAACTGCTGTCATAGATCCGACCTATAGCAGTGGTTAACGAAAATCGCTGTCGTAGGAGCTATGACAATGATTTCGAAAATCGCTGCCATAGTATGCACAGTCATAGGCTATTTTTATAGTAGTATATATTGGCTATAACATGTTCATTGTAAGAATTAGATCATACCAATAGGAGATCTATCTACCTTGGTAAATGAGGAGTAGTCTTATGATAATCATGAGATCGAGTCCATAAGCCCATGGACATGATTGAGTGAAAATAATAGAAAGAGATTCTATTAGAATTTTACAATGGATTCGAATTAAATGATTTATTCATATGATAGATGTTGGATTTGATGAGTTCATCTTAACCCTAATTCTGTCGGGACTCAAGATAGAAGAACCTAATCACATAGGTAGCTGCACCGAGAGGTTCGCATTTAGTCCTAATGGGTTGCCACCATATATTGCTAGGTGTCACTGATAGATTTTGGGAGCAATTAGAATGATCTTGATGATTGATCATTCTAATTGGATGAATCAAAAAAGTTCTGATCCATCAAAAGATATTTCGATGATGTCGATGATAGAGATCATGACATATCTCATTATCATACAGAACTAAATCTAACTAGATCACACAAACAAGAGTTTGGGTTTGGATGTGATTAATTAGGCTAATCCAATTCAATTAATTTGGATTGGATCTAATTAGGTTCAAGAAAATCATGCTAGCATATGATTGAGCTTAATATTCTTCTTTTGTAATTATTTTGATTTGTCTCGACTAAGCCAAATTGGATTTGGCTCATCCAAAAATCCTGTGGAGATTTATCCTGGTCTAACTGGAGCTTGTCCAAATCAAAATTGAATTATCCTAACCTAATCTAGCCTTGTCCTAATCCATTGGATGGATTTAGGAAAAGACCTGTCAATTCTTGTAACTTTCTGGACAAGGGTCAACATATGACCCTGGACATTTGGACAGAGGGCCATGTGGCATGCACCCATTGGAGAGCACCTGGGGTGCATGTCCCCCTACTAAATGAGGACTCAAAGAGGGCACATACCCACTCTCAGCATGCGCCCATGAGGATAAGAGAAGGAGTCCTATGTAGATGGGACTCCAAGGTTTCTTGATGAGATCAAAGAGTTGGGCACCAAGACTTCATCCTTATCCTATGTTGGCGCCACATATGGAGAGTTTATGGGGTCTCTCATCTGATTGGATCAAATGTGTTGGCACCACCAATCAGATTTAGATCTAATTAATTTGATCAATTTGATTGGTCAGACCTGTGTGGTACTGCATGGCATAATAGGATTTATTTAAACCCCTCCGTGTGCCTAGGGTTTCATTCCTGCACCCACCAAGAGCCAAAAGGCTGCCACCCCTAACTCCTCTCCACACCCCATCCTTTGGTCCTCTCTCTCATCTCCACACCCAAGAAGTTGGGCATAATTCAGCAAGGTTCCAAAGGAGTTTTAGCGCCAAGATCAAGAAGAAGACAATCATGTTCGAGAGACAAGCGTGCTGCCTTCTACAATTATTTTGAAGGTTCTATAAATCAGATCTAGATCTAATTTTTGGAGATCTGATTCAAAATGAGAAGACACCCAGAATCAGTCTGAGTAGATGCTGGTAGAGAGCAGGCGTGTGTGTGGCTTGATCTAGAACTTCGGGTACAACAGATCATCGATAAGGTAATTAGATTATCCAATTAGATATAAAATTATATCTAATTTAATTTTAATTTTTAGATTCAATATCAGATCAATAGGATTAGATCTAAAAATTCTTTGATCTGATTAGGACTTGTAGGAAAAATTTTAAAGATTATCACTATAGATCTAATTAGATCAAATTGATCATGTGGTGGAAAAGCTAGTTTTCCTTCGGGACTTTGAAATGGCACTTGAGGACCTAAAAATGCTCCTCCTCCTTGGCCCCCAGCATTAGGATTAAGAGCGCAAACTTCTACAGTCGATCTCAGTCTGGCAAACCCCAGCCGTAGAAGGAAGGATGAGAAATGAAGACAAAGCACTCCTTTTATGCATGAATGGAGGTTGGCACCCCCATAATTATGGGAGAAACTCCCTTTTGGATGATGACATACCACCAAGCTATAGCATGAGAATGCCACTTAATTGTAAAGAAGGAGAGAAAAAGAGAGATAGATGGCTGAACCTCAGCCATGATGTAAAGAACTAGAAAATTTATGATAAATCTAAACCCACTCAGAGTGCTTCTTCATGTACTTTAACATGGCCTGGGGGAGGGGTATTGACCCGATCATCGGTCCTCGAAAGCTCCAAGTTGAACTCCAGAGGGATGTTGTATAGAATCCAGACCCTACTTAAGTCCTCCAAGGAAATCATGGAGCGGATGCCCTCTGACCCTAAGAACAAGTCGGTCATAGGGCCTAAGTGGCTTGCTGCTGAGGGGTGGCGATCCTTAACCGCACTAGAGCCCACCATCTACAAACCCCTAGATAGATGCCTAAAGGATTCCATTAAAGAGAGGAGAAAGAAAAGGTAGGGGAACCAAGAAAGCAGCCAAAGAGACCCACTTGAGAATATAAGCAGGGACAGAAAGAAAATGACTAGAGAGCACCCACAGGGGACTACGAAGATGGCAAAACCGAAGGCGAAATGCAAATAGCAACCTAAATGGAAGGAACCAAAGAAGGATCGCCTCTCTCACCATTTATAATCATGAAAAGCTGATTGTCAAAGATAGCAAATCGTCCTTCACTGAACAACCGCCTACATGTGTCACTCTATTATTTTGCCTACCATGGCAGTCGATCAGATCAACACTGTGCACCAAACTAGGCATTCACAAAATTTTCAAACCTAGACACATTTAATCTCAAAATGATGGCATGACGGTACCACTTCGTATCCTCTCCAAAAGTCACACGTCCTGTTGGTAAAAGATCCCTCAACTTTTTGGCTAACTCACGTGGAATTACTCCCTTCGCTCGACCAATGCTCCAACTCGGGAGTAGGGAGCATGTGTTGGGAGAAAATCTGCATGGCCTGATAATATAAGGAAGGTCTAGGGCCCAAAGACGTCCAGGCCCAATAAGCCCGAGCGCCTTGCCTCCCTTGGCCTTGCATCACTCTCCTTTTATGGCCAACTACTCCTCGGATCGAGAACGACCGACCTCGGGCCTATGCTCACCCTTGGTGATTCCTCGCCTGTGCTGGCAAAGGCTTACCGACTAGTCTTCACCGATTCTAGCTCGGAGCTACCAACAACCCTACAATGGCCAACTTCCAAGGGCCAATCCTAGTAGTCATCGTCATATCCATAGGGCCGTATCATCTGACCAGGCCTCGATGCATGGCCGGTAGTTTCCTACCGACCAAATCGACTGGGATGGGTAAGCCTTCCCCTCATCGCTTGACATCCAAAGGGAGATTTGGGGCCACCAATATCCTCAATCGGCTGGCCCCTCGCCAAATATCCCCTCCAATTTGTTGATGCGGATTTTGATCGAGCACCGGAGGTGGATGGAGGCCGTGGTAGAATGTGGTCGAGGATCAAAGTTCGAGGTCTGCTGCTCCAGGTTGGATGTCAAAGTATCTTGATCCCACATGGGATGACATGGCCTGATGGGACTATAGATGACCAATCTTTACAAAGTAATTTATAATAGTAAATGACTCCGAGGTCGATTAAGAGTAAGAATCAGCCAAGATCTCTAGGAAAGATACTAGAGCTGGGGGCCATCCCACCAATGATGTGAGTTGATAGCTAGGAGCTAAGAGTATAGGGGGCCTGCCTTACTCATGATTATTCTTGACCATCGGGAACCCTCCATCATATTTTTTCCTGATCGCTGGATGGATCGACAGCTGGTGCACTGCCACCCTTCTCAGTGATCAATCCATTATCATCTAGCTGACCACTAGACACCCACATTTACCAAGAGACACACCCTGTGGAGTTGGCTCCTTCTCAGTCCCATCAAGTCATATCACTTGAGGTGCCTCCGATAGCTAGCTGCACATCATGACAGGAGGATACATCAAATCAGATCATCCTAAAAGTCATCTATTATGCCGCGATGCCAGGGTTGTGCAAATGGTTCGGTTAATCGAAAACTAAACCAAACCATTAATTACTTTGGTGTTTGGTTCGATTTTTTTTTGAAAATTTTAGCTTCAATTTAAAACCAAACTGAAGTTTTTTAATCGGTTTGATCTTTGATTTTTAATTTAATAACTTTGGTTAATCAAAAATCAAAATAGATGACTAATGATAAATATTATATTAGTAGATTACAATGAGCTTGAGATAATTTTATTGAATTAAGCTTTTTTTAAAAAATGATTTATTGTTGATTTGAATTTAAATAATAATATTAAGTCTAAGTATAACTCTATAGTCCAAATAAGAAAATTATTAAAGAACTTAATAAGTTTAAACCAAAACCAAAAGCTTAGCATAGAGAAGTTCAAAACCGAATTATCGAACCGAACCAAACCAAAATTATTTTGGTTTGGTTTGTTCGGTTTTAGGCTACTTTAGTTCGATTTTTAGTTCTATAAATTATAAGTTCGAAAGTTTAATTTTTTAAAATTTTGGTTTGGTTTGGACCGAAAAAATTGAATGCACATCCTTAATAGGCCATTAAATGCCCCACTCATACGTGATAAATGGCCATCATTACAAGCCCCGATGGGATATGATGGGATAGGCTGGCTAGATAGTCGGTGAAGTCTCTCCTCTTCTCTTCACCCTCCACGCCCTCCTCCTCGAAGGATAGCTCGACGTACCAACTCCTGGTCGGTCGGACTCGTGCCTAGTTGAAAAAGTAACCACTGACCGAGATCCTCTAGGAAGCCATTAATTGAACCACGTGCATTGCATCACACCCGCCACCTGGAACTTCCTGACATCCATTTATAATCCCCTCCTAGAAAAGCAGGATAGGTATGTCGAACTTCTGTCAGCTGATCATCATCCAGATGTCTTTTTAATTCTCAAGCTAACTTGTTGCCTGATCACCTATCCATAAGAGACACGATTTAAAAAGGACGGTCCGGCCAGCAACAACTGGAATCTAACATATTTTACATAATTTTTGAAGATTATATGGGTAGATTTTTACACAAGCTCCTGCCTCCACCTATAAAAGGAGGCTTAAAGGGGATCCTAAAAAAGGTATGAAAAAATTCTGCTCTCACACTTCTCTTTCTATTGCACCTCTTTTCTGATGAGCGTCGAAGGATCCCTGCTGGAGCGATCTCCCGCAAGAACTTTTTTTTATAGATTTCAGTCCCGGCGATGCGGCATTCTATCAGCTCCAACCATTCCGGCACCCGACAAAAATCAACATCAACAATTTATAACAAAATATGATCTCATATTATTTTAATTATTTATTTTTTTCATGAAATGCATGAGTTAGAAGCTATTAAAAAATATATTTTTTTTATTTCTATATAATTTTAGTTGTATAAATCATGAATAATGATGTAGATGCACAGTTATGAACCACTTTTTTTTTTTTTTTTTTTTTTTTGTCATTTTTCTTTTTTCATGCCGTAGCCAGAAGGTGCTGCCCGGCGTCTTCCTCTATTCCGCTTCCAATTGACCCACCTTGGACAACCTGTTAACTTTTTTCATGTTTCTCTATATCGTCCCGTTGTAGCCCAAAATAGCTATTGTGTATTTGTGCGTGCAGTAAATTCCTCCTAATTGTACTTATACCTTCTGATTTCTTATAATTTTAGTGAATGATTACCGTCTTGTATATCTAAGTTTTCTCACGTGCTTCAACAAAGTGTCATGTGTAGCGGTGAAGGACTTGTATTGTTTTATAGGTTAGGACAGACGATCATAATCACCGATTAGTCTTCACCGATTCTCGCTCGGAGCTATCGACAATCTTACGATGGCCAACTTCCAAGGGTCAATCCTAATAGTCATCATCATATCCGTAGGGCCATATCATCTGATCAGGCCTCGATGCATGGTCGGTCATTTTCTACCAACCAAATCAACTAGGATGGGTAAGCCTTCCTCTAATCGCTTGACATCCGAAGGGCCACCAATATTCTCGATCGACTGGCCCCTCACCAAATATTTTCTCTAATTTATTGATGCGGATTTTGATCGAGCATCGGAGCTGGATGGAGGCCGTGCTAGGACGTGGTCGAGGATCAAGGTCCGAGGTCTGCTGCTCCAAGTTGGATGTCGAAGTATCTTGATCCTACATGGGATGACATGGCCTGATGGGACTATAGATGACCAATCTTTACAAAGTAATTTATAATAGTAAATGACTCTGAGGTCGATTAAGAATAAGAATCAGCCAAAAATCTCTGGGGAAGATACTAGAGCTAGGGGCCATCCCACGAATGATGTGAGTTGATAGCTAGGAGCTAAGAGTATAGGGGGCCTGTCTTACTCATGATTATTCTTGACCATCGAGAACCGTCCATCATATTTTTTTCCGACCGCTGGATGGATCGACAACTGGTGCACTGCCACCCTTCTCGGTGATCGATCCATTATCATCTAGTTGACCACTGAACACCCTTATGGAGTTGGCTCATTCTCAGTCCCATCAAGTCATATCACTTGAGGTGCCTCCGACAGCTAGTTGCACGTCATGACAGGAGGATACATCAAATCAGAACATCCTAAAAGTCATATGTTATGCCGCAGGGCTTAGGGTTGTGCAAATGGTTCAGTTAACCAAAAACTAAACCAAACCATTAATTACTTTGGTGTTTGGTTCGATTTTTTTTGAAAATTTTAGTTTCGGTTTAAAATCAAACTGAAGTTTTTTAATCGGTTCGATCTTCAATTTTTAATTTAATAACTTTGATTAATCGAAAATCAAAATAGATGACTAATGATAAATATTATATTGATAGATTATAAAGAGCTTGAGATAATTTTATTGAATTAAGCTTTTTTTAAAAAATAATTTATTATTGATTTGAATTTAAATAATAATACTAAGTCTAAATATAATTCTATAGGTCAAATAATGAAATTATTAAAGAACTTAATAAGTTTAAAATAAAATCAAAAGTTTAGCATAGAGAAGTTCAAAACTGAATTACCGAATCAAATCGAACCAAAATTATTTTGGTTTGGTTTGTTCGGTTTTAAGCTACTTTGGTTCAATTTTTGATTTTATAAATTATAAGTTCGAAAGTTTGATTTTTCAAAATTTTGATTTGGTTTGGACCGAAAAAATTGAATGCACATCCTTAATAGGGTCATTAAATGTCCCACTCATACATGATAAATGGCCATCATTACAAGCCCCGATGGGACATGATGGGATGGGCTAGCTAGATGATCGGTGAAGTCTCTCCTGTTCTCTTCATCCTTCGCACCCTCCTCGAAGGATAGCCCGACGTACCAAATCCTGGTCGATCAGACTCGTACCTAATTGAAAAAATAACCACTGACTGAGATCCTCTAGGAAGCCATTAATTGAGCCACGTGTGTTGCATCACACCCACCACCTAGAACTGCCTGACATCCATTTATAATCCCTTCCTAGAAAAGCAAGATAGGTCTGTCGAACTCCTGTCAGCTGATCACCACCTAGATGTCTTTTCAATTCTTGAGCTAACTTGTTGCCTGATCACCTATCCATAAGAGACATGATTTAAAAAGGACGGTCCGACTAGCAACAACTAGAATCTAACATATTTTATCTAATTTTTAAAGATTATACGGATAGATTTCTATATAAGCTTCTGCCTCCACCTATAAAAGAAGGCTTAAAGGGGACCTAAAAAAGGTATGAAAAAATTCTGCCCCCACACTTCTCTTTCTATTGCATTCTATCAGCTCCAACGATTCCGGCACCCAACATAAATCGACATCAATAAATTATAACAAAATATGATCTTATATTATTTTAATTATTTATTTTTTTCATAAAATGCATGAGTTAGAAGTTATTAAAAAATATATATTTTTTATTTCTATATAATTTTAGTTGTATAAATCATGAATCATCTAAGTGTTGCACAGTTATCTGCCACTTTTTTTTTTTTTTGTCCTTTTTCCTTTTTCATGCCGTAGCCAGAAGGTGCTGCCCGGCGTCCTCCTCTATTCCGCTTCCAATTGACCCACCTTGGACAACCTGTTAACTTTTTTCATGTTTCTCTATATCGTCCCGTTGTAGCCCAAAATAGCTATTATGTATTTGTGCGTGCAGTAAATTTCTCCTAATCGTACTTATACCTTCTGATTTCTTATAATTTTAATGAATGATTACCGTCTTGTATATCTAAGTTTTCTCACGTGCTTCAACAAAGTGTCATGTGTAGCAGTGAAGGACTTGCATTGTTTTATAGGTTAGGACAGACGATCATGTCCATGAATTCATTACCATTCCAGCTTTTATTTTATCTTTTTTGGATACAAAAAGGAGTATTAAGCTTCATCCTAAAAGTTTGAGAGTTGCATAACCACAAAATGGAATCGAGTACCGTGATACAAAACTGTGAAGATCTATATAAATATATATTTAGTTTAATTTAATTATTTATTAAAAATATTTTTAATATTTATATTAGATTAAAAAATTTAAATAATATATTTTTATTAATTTTTTTGAATAAAATATTGGATTATTATAAGTGGTGTTAAAATTAATTTAATTTATAATTTATATGAATTAAAAGATACTATAGTATGGATTTATGGGTCGATTATGATATTTAATTTTTTTTTTTTTTTCCGTAGCAAAAATAAAAGGAGAAGTTCGTGATGCTGCCTGTTCCTCTGTAAAGGTTTGGTAATGACAAGCGACAAAAGAAACATCATGTAAACTTAAGTGGTCAATATCGTACTTCAAGTCATATCATCGATACCAGTCGCTCTCATATTTTTATGATGAGGATAAGTATCACATGCCAGGTGGTCCACATAACGTCAGTTGCCCATTTCCATACGTCCTTTCTCTGCTATCACTGTTCACCTCTACAAGTATCACATACCAGGTGGTGGACATAACGTCAGTTGCCCATTTCCATACGTCCTTTCTCTGCTATCACTGTTCACCTCTGCAAGTTGTTCCTTCTTCTCTCCACCACCGCTTCATCAGATTTTTTTTTTTTTAATATTATTATTTAAATATTAAATTTTAAAAATATCATTTTTTTAGATTATTTTTAAAACTATTACGGTAAGATGGTAGTCACATGGTAAAATTGCATGTTAGAAATATAATTTTAGATTTGAAATCGCATGTTTAACATGCTTAGAGAGAAAAAAATAAAAAATGATACTGCATCTTCAACATATATATATATATATTTTTCTTTTCTTCTCTCGTGTGGCCGTTGGTACCCGTGCAGGGAGCTTGGGTTCGTTGGAGCCGAGGGAGGAAAGGGGAGGGGATGGCGACCGTGCGAAGTCATGAAGGATGAAGAGGGGGCGCTGGTGGAGAATGGAGGATACAGATAGAGAGAGTGTCGATGGAGGATGGAATTGTGAGTATAAGTGCAAGCTTCGTCGGTGCCTAGAGGGAGGGGAAGGAATGGTGAGTGTGATGAAAGGGTGCTGTGGGAGGAAGGAAAGGAAAAGAAGACAAAGGGCACGAACAGAAAGGGCATCAATGGAGCATCGAACGATGGAGCCGTAGGATGCAAGTGCGAGCTCCATCGATGTCGAGGAGGGGGGAGGGGAGGGGACGAAGGGTGCGGTGGGGTGGAGGGGCTGCGAGAGGAATGGAAGGGAAAAGAAAAAAATGAAAAGCAATAAAAACATATTTAGAGAGAGAGGGAAAAAAAGAAAAAATTAATATTTTTATTATTAATTTAAAAATATTATTTATATAATAGCATATTATTTTTAAAAAATTTATTTTTTAAAAAATTAATAATAAAATAGTATTTTAAAAATATTATTTTTAAAATTATGTTATTATTAATAAAAAAATAAAACATTATTTTAGAAAATATGTTATTATTAAAAATAATAAAACATTATTTTAGTAAATATTATTAAAAATATGTTTTTATTTTATTAAAAATAATAAAATACTATTTTAGTGATAATAATAAAATATTATTATTTTATTTATAATAAAAAATATTATTATTTTATTCTATATTATTATTTTAGTAACTTCACATACCAAATCAATCTAGAAATTTTTAAGTATTTTTTTAAATAATAATATTTTTTTAATAATTTAAATATACTATTTGTATAGTGACATATTATTCTTAAAATCTTATTTTTTAAAAAATTAATAATAAAATATGATTTTAATAATAAAATTTATTTCAAAAATTAATAAAAATATATTATTTATTATTATTAATAATTTTGTTATTTATTTTTATTTTTAAAAAATATTATTTTTATTAATAATAACATATTATTAATAAAAATATGTTATTTATTATATTATTATTAATAATTTATTATTAAAATAATTTATTATTATTATTTTTAAAAAAGTAAAATTTTTAAAAATAATATGTTGTTATATAAATAATATTTTTAAATTAATTATTAAAATTATTTTTTAAAAAATATTATTAGCAGTCATCATCTGTATTGTGGTCCTACCCCGCTCCACCCCACCTTATCGTCATCTGCATTGCACCCTATTCCGTCATCATCCGCACCGCACCTGCCATCCCCATTGCACCCACCATCACTGCCGCACTCGCCATTCCATCATTATTATTTTTATTAAAATAATAACATTTTATTTTTCCTCCTTTCCTTCTCTTCCTTCCACAACCTTTCTCGTTCATTTTAATATTTTTTTTAAAAATACTATTTTATTATTAATTTTTTTAAAATATTTTTTTTAAAATAATATGATATTATATAAATAATATTTTTAAATTAATAATAAAAATATTAATTTTTTTTCTTTTTTTTCTCTTTTTTCTCTCTAAATTTTTTTTCTTTTCATTTTTTCTCTTTTTCTTTCCTTTCTCCCACGTCACCCCCACCCCCTCCTCCCCATTGCCACCATCCCCTCCCCTCCCCCTACGCTAATGGAGCCCGCATCTGCATCCTATGGCTCTATCATTCGGTGCTCCACCAGCACCCCTTCTATCCCCTTTCCCTTTCCTTCCTCCCACAGCACCCCTTTCGCCGCACCTGCCGTCCCCTCTCCTCCCTTTGGTGCCGGCAAAGCTCGCACCCGCACCCACCATTCCATCCTCCATTGGCGCCCCCTCCATCTGCCGTCGACACCCCCTCTGCACCCTCCATGGCTCCACACCGATGCTGTCCCCTCACCTTCCTTGGCTCCGGCGAACTCGAGCCCCCGTGGTTCTGTGTGAGAACTGGCAACCACGCAGGAGGAGGAAAGAAAAAAAATTAAAAAAAAAATGTATGTTGAAGATGAGATTTTTTTTAAAATTTTTTTCTCTAAATCGCATGTTGGGCGATTTCAAATCCAAAATCACATCCCCCATTGCCACCTCATCAGAACTAGAACTATGATAGTTTTGAAAATAAATTTTAAAAAATAATATCTTTAAAATTTAATATTTAAATAATAATATTTTTTAAGAAAACCCCCACCTCATCCATTACTTTGCATTTGCTTCCAGCCAAATGCAATTCTGGCATGTAATCAAAGTTAATGTTGCATCAGCAATTAAAACCTATTCAGGTATGCTTCTATACCATATGATTGGAAGTTGCATGACACTCTTACCTAAAAAGCCAAACCCCTCTCTATTTTAGATCTATTAATTCATGCAATATAGTGTATAAAATAGTGGTTAAAATCTTAGTTTATAGGCTCAGATCTCTATTATCATAGATATCTCCCGCTCCGACGCCTTTATGTATCCAAGGATATAGAGTTACTGATAACATCCCACTAGCTCAAAAAATAATGCATTTATTAACACATGCTTTAAGGACTAAAGGCTTCATGATGATTAAGGTAAACACAGAAAAAGGATATGATACGGATAGTTGGATCTTCCTGCTCCCAATATTAGCCTATTATAGTTTTCATCCTAGATTCATAAATTGTGGGCCAAATCTTATATCCTTAGCTCTATATTTGCGCTATCGGTTCGATGGTTCTCACTCAAACTTCAAGGTTTCAACCATCCATGGGCTTGGGTCCAAGATGTCTCTTGTCATCTTATTTATTTATCATGTATTTTGATATATTTTCTAGATTCCTGTAGTTAGCAGTGAAGTAGTGCATGGGGCACTCAGGAAGGCTAGCCCCACCAATATAGTATTACATTGGGCACTTTAGGATTTCTTCTTGTGCAATTAATATTCAATATCAATTCATTTGGGCACAGCTGATGGTTCTCAGGTGAATCCGCTGCAGGACCAACGGATTTCACCTATTCCTTTAAATATGTGCCCTACTTATCCAAACATGGATGTGGATTTGATGAATGTGCAGGTGGCTGATTACATTCAACATGATCGAACTTAGAATTGGCGAGCATAACCACGATGTTCCCAGCTGAAATGATGACCCAAATTACGAATATTCTCATTACGCATCAATTGTGGGTCGATCGGTTGTGTTGGAACATAACCGGGTCTGATCATGTATCAGCCAAAGAAACGCACCAATTGCTGGCCATAGTCCTCTCATCCATGTAACTCTTCATTTAACCGGATTTGGAAGCTTCAGGTAATTCCTATGATTATGAAAACGTTTTGTTGGAAATGGATATGGTTTAAACTATGCTGGAAAGAAGCTTCTTAATTTATACAAATGGAATTATTAGACCAAATGCTATATATTGAACATGTAATGGTTTTATGTGATTTTGCCCGATGCTGTTGGCAGCTATTGGGGAAAACGCTCCATTGTGGACCTTTCCCATCCTTTTGGTTGGCATTTGTGACCAGCGCATTGATAGAGGGGACGAGCTGTGGCTGCATACACTACCTGATCACCGCTGTGGAAGGCAACAAACTCAAGACTATCTGAAGGGACTGTAATAATCCGAATTAGCTAGTGAGGTATTTATTATGCTTTCAAACGGAGCAGGCCTTTTAACGCAATCATGACCCTGGGGTTGGCGTGAAACTCATCTGAGCTCATCCCCTTAGTGTTTTAAAGTCTGGGTTTGAACGGGGAAAGCCAATATTATTTAGATTTTGTTTGGGTGAGCTTTTGGTTCCGACCCTTCAAAAATATTTTTGGATGATATGATAATATTTAATAAAAAATTAAAAAATTATTTTGGCTTTATCAGAAAGCTTAAAAAATCTACTTGAAAAAATCTCTATTTTAAAATTTTCTCTAAAAATACTTTCTAATTAATGTCGGAAAGCTATTTTGATTTAAATAAAATTTTCTTAATGATCAAAATACCCACTATCTTATATCATATCATATTACATCATTATATTATAAATATAATATAATATAATATAATATAATTATAAATTAATATTATCATATATTATAAATATATAACATAATCTATTATAGTATTATTATATTATAAACATATAATTTGATATAACAATAACTAATAATATAATAATATTATTATATTATAATAATATAATATAATATATTATATTATAATTTATTATTAGATTAGATTATAATCCATTATATTATCTAACATTATATATTACATCATAATAATATTATTATATTATATCATTATAATAATATTATATTATATTATATTATTATAATATAATAATATTATAATAGATTATATTATATTTATAATTTAAAATATTATTATATTTTTAAAAATTATTTTATTATATAATATTATTATCATATATTGTAATATAATATTGTAATATAATATAATATAACATATTATAATTATGATTATAATGTAATATTGTAACTATAATATAATATTATTATAATTATGATGTAATATATAATGTTATATAATATAATAGATTAAAATCTAATATAATAATAAATTATAATATATTATATTATATTATATTAATATAATATAATAATATTATTATATTATTAGTTATTATTATATCAAATTATATTTTTATAATATAATAATACTATAATAAATTATGTTATATATTTATATAGTATAATATTATATTATATTACAATATTGTATTACATTATATGATAATAATAAAAAAATAATATTTTAAAATATAATAATATTTAAGTTATAAACATAATATAATCTATTATAATATGATTATATGATATTATATTATAATAATATAATATAATTATATTATATTATAACATTTAATATAATATATGTAATATATATTATATTATTATAATATAATATATTATAATCTATTATTAGATTAGATTATAACTGTATTATATCATATTATAAATTATATTATTATTATATTATATTATATTATATTATATTATATTATATTATTATATGATAATACTATTATATAATATAATAATATTTTAATATATAATATTATATTATATTATATTTTTTATCATTATATAATATTTTTTATTATTATTTTATCATATCAAAAATATTTTTTATTTAAATTATCAAATATATGTTAAAATTATAAAATACTTTATAAATATGGTCACTAAGCAGTAAATAGTTTTTTTGTAAAAATTTTACTTTCAAAAATTTTACTTTTCAAAGTTTCAAAAACTCTACGCTCTCAAACTGGGCCTTAGATGTGCAAGACATCCATCGTTAATTACAGGACTTCCTAGAGCTAATTTATGTTTTTCTTCAACCCATATCTATTGTGAAACCAATCACGCGACGGATTGACTTGCCGGGCATGCATGGAAGAGGAATTATTAACCTGGATGCTACAACATCTAATCCGCCGGATCTTCAGATTATTTTTGTCGGCTAATGCTGTAAGACTGCGGTTTGGTTTGTAGGCCAGGCACGTGATTTTTCTTCAGAGGTCGGAGGCGGCCATCGTCTTGTTACATCTATGGGTGCACCTTATCTACAGTGTGAGGTGCACATCGTACGATTCTTTCTCTTTCTTGTAGGGTCGTGGGGGAGCAAACGCAATTTCTATCTAGCCTCTTTAGTGTTAACTTATGGTACACCCATCACCATGCATGCCTTACCAAAAATAGAAGCCGAATTTTCTAACCTCAAATATCTAAGAAAGTATGAAAACGTACATACATGTATATACATCTGTAACATTATATATATATAAAATATTCAATTGAGTTCGATTGTTCATTCTTTACCGGATGCGATTTAACTCGCATACTACGGTGATTGCACATGCAACGTCCAAGCGCTACGAGGCAGGCAGTCAGTACCGTCGGGGGCGCTGCGATCGCAGCTCCGTCTGGGTGACGAAGAGACCGTGGAAGCCGTAGGGCACCCGGGACGGCAGCAGCACCTCCGCCACCACGTCCAGCACCGACGACCGCGCGTCCATCACCACGAACCTCGACTCCCCGCTCCGCTCGTCGTGCACGTAAGACACCAAATACCCCGCGTCCTCCTCCTCCCCGTCGCCCTCCGGGACGAAGAAGGGCTCCCCGCCGAAGCATCCGGGGCCGAAGTCCCGCCGCGCCACGACGCAGTCCCCCCGGCCGGCTTTCTGCAGGTCCAGCTTGACCACTCCGGAGATCTTGGGCATGGGATCCCCTTCCCCGAGGTAAGCGTACCGGTTCTTCCTCCCCACATAGCTCGGGTGGATCACCCCGAAGTCCAGGTTCCCAGCCGACAGCGGGACCCGCGACGCCGCGCCGCTCTCGAGGTCGATCCGCACCATCTCCACGCAACTGTGCACGAGATCCATCCGGTCGAGGGCGTGCTCCACTGACAGCACGTTGGGGGCCACCAGGACCAGAGTCCGGCCTCCGTCCTCTTCCCAGGCGTTGACGGCGTGGATGGGGTTGAGACCTGGGACCTCGAACCAGCGCATCTCGGCCTCCGAGGCGGCGTACCGGGGGAGCACCCCGAGGCGGGTCACCTTCTCCGGGTCCGACCCCACGGGAGCCCCGCCGCCCAGTACCATGTCCATGGGCTTCATCACGATCTGGATGTCCGGGAACACGGCGTGCCTCTCCGTCACCGCGAAGTCGTGGAGGAAGGAGGGCTTCGCCACCGAGAAGATGGGAACGTCCGCCGACTTGCGCCCCGCCGGGTCGAAGCGGAAGTAGGTCACGAAGGGCGGCATGGGCCCGTAACGAAAGGCGAAGAGCTCGCCGGTGGCCGGGTCCTTCTTGGGGTGGGCGGTCATCCCCATGACGAGCCGCCCCTCGAAGTCGCACCGGCCCCGGGTGGCGATCTCGCCAGAGGACGGGTCCACATGGACGGCGTAGGGGAGGTCCGACTCACCCAGGGCGTAGAGTTGGCCGGCGTGGAGGGCCAGGCTGGTGTTGGCCAGCCCCACGCCCTCGAGGGGGTTCATCTGCCCCGTCAGCACCCGGGCGGCGGTCACTGCGCCGCGTGCGATCCCGCCGGCGCCGTGGAAGCCGGCGAAGACGCTCGGGAGGACCGGGCCGCCAGCCTTACGCTCCAGGAGGTATTTGTATGTGCGGACGTATCGCGAGCAGAGGACGGCGTCGCCGGTGGCCGAGGTGGAGGAGAGGAGGAGAGAGTGGAGCATGCCGTCGCCGTCGAAGAGATGGTGGGGCCCGCGGGGGAGATACTGGGGGTTGGGCCCGTTGCGGATGTAGGCACCGCCGGCGAGGCAGCGGGGGATGCAGCCGCGGACCACAGGGCAGGGTGTCGGGGGGAGCTCGCCGACAGGGTCCCAGTTATCGCAGAGGACGTGCCGGGGGTCGACGGAGGGGCGGTGGACCGCCGGGTCGATGAAGTTGTTGATCAGGTCGTCGAGAGCGTTGCACAGGGCCGCAGGGATCGATGGCGGTGGGGGCGGAGAGCTCCTGGGGCTCCCGCTCTTCTCCAGTTTGGGCTGGGTTGTGGTGGTTGTAGTGGCAGTGGTTTTTGGCGTGCGAGGTTGGTGAATGGTGGTGCGAGGAGGTTTCTCTTCGGTTCTAACGGCGGAGATACGGAGGATGGCGGAGGAGGAGAGAGCGTCCATCCCCGGAGAATATAGCTTGGAATCCTCCGCTCTTCTCCGTTGTAGCTTTGCCTCAGGAGCTTGATTTCTTCGTTAAAACTGTCATAGGATTCATAAAGGCATGAGGGAGGGCGGAGGGCCACTACTCATGATTGGTGGTGCTTCATTTTGTTATTTGATCTGCCGTCCAGCGGAAAACATAAGCTTTCAACTACCGTGAGTGCACTGCGATCCACGACGATCTTCGAGATTTCGCATTTCAAACCACATTGTGTAACGAGCACGGTCCCACAAACATGGACCAGTTGTTTTTCACGATCTGAAAAAAATCCGCATTTTATTTGTGGTATCCTCGTAGCAAGGTAGTGTGGTAAAATTATATCTTGCACCATCGATCGTCCACGAGCATTTCCATGGGTCTTGATGAATAAAATCTACAATAATAGATCTTGGTCGTTGATAAGGTGTACGGCTATGCTGGTGCATCAGAAGCTAATCCTGTCTAAAGTCTACGCCAGTTTGCTTTGCAGCACCATCTCCATCACCCTTTTCTTTCGAAAAAAATCTAGAGATTAAAGGTAAGGAGATTAAATATATAGACGTATATTGGCCATTTTATAATAAAAAAAGTGATTAAATTTTAATATATTTAAAAATTATAAAAATTAAATAGAGTGTCAGAACTCTCGTTGTCAGAGATTAAAGATGCTAATTCAATAGAGCCAGATTTTGTGATGCACGGGATGTATCGGAGAATATCATGCACTATTCTGATTGTTCATCATAAAATAGATAATCAATAAATAATATATATTATATATATATATATATTGAGAATAAATTTCATTTTTATTAAACTTTGGACCGACACTTGGTCAACAAGAATTTTCGATCGCGGAAGAGCTTCAACTGCGGCTTTGCTTGTTCCTGCGTTGACCGATCTTTAGCACAATCTTTGGGACTGTTTGGACGAACTTCTCCTCCAGACGGATTTCTCCATCAGACGAACTTCCTATGGACTTCTCTATCAGACGAACTTTCTCTAAACTTCTCCTTCAGACGAACTCTCTCTCAGATTTCTCCATCAGTTGAACTCCCTCCGAATTCCTTCCAATCATCCGAAGGGCTTCTCCTACTCACATTTCTCGCTCCAGCCAGTTTCGACGTTAACCAGATTCTGCACCAATAAAATTGACGCTAGAGGAAGGGCCCTCTTTCTTTTGAAGGTCCCTTGTTCTTAAAGAAGAGCTCAGCAGAAGCATTTTCTTCTTCTTCTCCCCTTTAAAGCTTTTCTTCCTTGACTGATTTTTCGACAATGCCTCTCAGGAAGGCCTCGACTCGGCAGTCAACTACCTCCGCAACCAGATCTCATCCAGATCTGCCCACTCCTATCTCATCCTCAGCATCTCAAGCTCTACCGACAGCAATGATGAATGCAGAGCAATTCAACCTGCTAGTCCAGCAGGTTTGAGGCCTCATTAAAGCGATGCGGGCCATGTAGCACCAACAGCCTTCGACGCCTGTCGAGCCGGAGCGGGCTACATTAGAACCCTAGGATCC
Organism: Cocos nucifera; assembly: GCA_006176705.1. Lineage (NCBI taxonomy): Eukaryota > Viridiplantae > Streptophyta > Magnoliopsida > Arecales > Arecaceae > Cocos > Cocos nucifera. The sequence continues at coordinate 31,948 of QRFJ01007971.1, read as the reverse complement.
GGTATGGGGACGATCGACTTGGGCGAGTCGACCGGTAACTTCTAAAAAAGAAAAGTAGAGGGTAGAGAGCCCTTGCTCCGATCATAATTCGACGCTTGGGTGGACCTTACCCCCATTCTACCAGAAGACTTTGGAGATCTGCGATCGTGAGAATCTCTTGGACCAAAAGCTATACAAAATGAACTGACAGATCGAAGAACTCCATCATGCTTCTCCCTCCAACATCAACGACATCTGCACTAACCCTCCTTTCTTCCAGCAAATCATGTAAGAACCAATCCCGCCGAACTTCAAGCTTCCATAGTTCGAAAGCTACGATGGGACTGCTCATCCGATCGATCATTTGGAGGCCTTTCAGATAATGATGCTACTTCATGGCATGTCTAACGCCATCCTATACTGAGCTTTTTCCTCCATCCTGAAGGAAGTAGCTAGGAACTGGTACTCGATCCTTAAGTCGAGTACTATCTTTTCCTTCAATTAAATGAGCCACCAATTCATGGCTCACTTCGTCAGCAGCCGACATCCCCAACGAGACTCGGATTTCCTCATCTATATCAAGCAGAAGAAAGGAGAGTCCATTCGGGCCTATATCAATCGCTTCAATGCTGCTGTTCTGGAGGTCTAAAACTTAGACCAGTCTATTGCAATAGCCGCACTAAAGGACGGCCTCCAAAAGAATGATTAATTGTTCTTTCTAGAGAAGAAGTATCCCAGAGATTTTGCTGATATGCTAGCCCGGGCTGATGGTTACGCCCAGATGGAAAAGGCCTTCAAAATGAAGGATGAAGAAGCCATGAGAGAGTGGCAGGTGGGTGATTCAAGCAAGCCTGCAGTTGAAGAAAAGCCGAGCGAAGTTCAACCGCACTCTAGAACTCCTTCCGAGTGCAAACGAGCCCAAACTCCTCGAGCTTACTGTCAGAGAAGCTCTGATCAAAGGGTACGACGAAACTCTCCCCCCAAAAGGTTCCACACCTATGCTCCCCTCAATGCTCCAAAGACTCAAGTCCTGATGGAGATCAAGGAGCAGCTATCGAGGTCAGAGAAGATACGGTCTCATCTCGACAAGCAAAATCCTAACAAGTACCATCTCTACCATCGTGACCATGGTCACAATATTAAGAAATGCATCTAGCTCCAAGACGAGATCGAGAAGCTCATCAGGTGAGGCCGGCTTGGTCAATTCCTATGATGTCGGTCTGAAGTAAGGAAAGATCAGCCAAGGGCACTGCCCTAGGCCGAACCATCAAGGAGAGAAGAGCAGCAAGGAGATCGACCACCCCTCGACATCATCAATACCATTTCTAGGAGACTTCGACGGAAAGAGGCTAGCAGATTGGCAAGGAAAGTGAAGAAGCGGAGAACTGAAGAACCAATAACTTTCACTGATGAAGATGCTCAAGGAGTTCAGTTCCCGTATAACGACATGATTGTAATCTCTCTAAATATTGCTAAGTATGATGTACGCTGCATTTTGATAGATAATGAAAGCTCTATCGATATCTTATTTTATGATGCATTCTCTAAAATATCTATACCTAATAACCATCTGGGACCTATGAGTTCTCCATTGGTGGATTTCACTGGCGATGCTATGCCAGTTGAGGAAATAATAACACTAACTGTGATTGCAAGACAATATCCTAAACATGCTAGAGCGCAGGTCGACTTTTTGGTAGTAAAAGCTCCATCTGCTTACAACGCAATTCTCGACCGATCTGATCTGAATGCACTTCAGATAGTAGTATCCGCTTATTATCTAAAGATAAGATTCCTAATAGATCATGGGATTGGGTAGGTCAGAGAAGATCAAGCTCTAGCAAAGCATTGCTACTCCATCGTCTTGTAAAAAAGTGGCCAATCCGACCTTTATCCAGTCGACGAGCTGGATGTTCGCGATGACCTTACTGAGTAGGATGAACCCATGAAAGACCTGGTAGCTATCTCTCTAGATGACGAAAACATAGAACACACGATGTAGATCGGCTCTAACTTGGATGGAGAAGTTCGGAAGCAGCTCATTGCTTTCTTGCGGAAGAATGCCGACATCTTTGCCTGGGTCCCCACAGACATGCCAAGAATTAATGCCAAGGTCATGGAGTATTAGCTGGTTGTTGTTCCCAAATGCAGACCAGTGAAAAAAAAAAGTTTGAAGCCATGGACCAGAAAGACAGAAGGCGATAGCAGACGAAGTGAAAAAAACTTCTTAAAGCTGAGTTCATTTGAGAAGTCAACCATCCAAGTTGGATCTTCAATATGGTCCTAGTCAAGAAGGCCAACGATAAATGGAGAATATGCATAGACTTCAAAAAGCTGAATAAGGCCTGTCCAAAAGATAGTTACCCTCTGCCCAAAATTGATCAATTGGTGGACGTAACTTCAGGCAATGAGCTTCTCACCTTCATGGATGCCTTCTCCGGCTACAATCAAATTCGAATGGCACTGGAGGACGAGGAGAAAATAGCTTTTATTACTAACCGTCTTCTTTATTATTACAGGGTCATGCCCTTCGGGCTCAAAAATGCAGGTGCGACATATCAGCATCTGGTCAATAAGATTTTTAGAGAGCAGATCGACCGCAACATGGAGGTCTAAGTAAATGATATGCTTGTCAAGAGCCAAACTTCGATCAGTCATGTAGCCGATCTTGAAGAGACCTTCAATGCTCTCCAAAGATATAAGATGAAGTTGAATCCGACCAAGTGCGCTTTCAGAGTAACCTTAGAGAAATTCTTGAGGTTCATGGTCTCGAGGCAAGAAATCGAGGCCAATTCGGAGAAGATCTGAGCCATCCAAAAAATGATTATCCAAAAATCAATAAAAGAAGTTCAATGCCTAACCGAAAAAGTAGCGTCTTTGAATCGCTTTGTCTCAAGATCGGCTGAGCGGTGCATGCCTTTCTTCTAGGCCCTCAAGCAATCAAAGAACTTCTGCTGGATTACAGAATGCCAACAAACATTTGAAGAGCTCAAAAGCTACCTCAACTCACCTCCTCTTTCAGCTAAGCCCGAACTTAGAGAAGGATTGTTTCTATACTTGGCAATCTTCCCAACAGCCCTCGCAGCGATTTTAATCAAAGAAGAGACAAAAATGCAGCGGTCGGTCTACTATATAAGCCGAGTCCTGAGGAATGTAGAGATCAGGTACACTAAATTAGAAAAATTAACTTACACTCTTCTAACTGCAGCTAGGAGACTTCGGTCCTACTTTCAGGGGCACACAATAATACTCTTCACTGATTAGCCAATCAAGGTAGTTCTTCACCGAATAGATACCTTTGGAAGAATTGCAAAGTAGATAATTAAGCTCACAAAGTTCAACATCAACTATCAACCTCGGTTGTCGATTAAAGCTTAGATACTGGCCAATTTTATAGTTGAATGCATGATCCTAGATGATGCCGAACCTGAGCAAAATGAGGCCAGCATTCTACGACCGCAATCGAGCTTCTCAGAAGAAAGAGCGGACCTTCCCAAAGATTTTTGGGCCTTGTATGTGGATGGCTCTTCCAATGCTTTTGGTGCGGGAGCTGGACTGATCTTGATCAACCTAGAAGGGGTTATTGTCGAGTATGCACTACATTTTGAGTTTCCCACAATGAACAATGGAAAAAAATATGAAGCTCTGATAGCAAGCTGAAGATAGCAAAAGAACTAGAAGTAGATCGATTCTGAGCTTACAATGATTTGCAGTTGATAGTGGGAGAGGTCAGCGATGATTACGAGGCTCGAAAGAAAAATATTATAAAATACCTTAAAAAGTGAAGAGCTTAACCCCAACTTTCAATAGTTTCAATATCCAGTGGATCCCAAGGGTAAAAAATGTCAAAGCCAACCTTCTATCCAAATTGGCCACACTTGTCCCTAATGAACTTTCGAAGAAAGTATACTTTGTAGTACTGAAATGCCCAAGTTTGGAAGAGCCACTGATTGCTATGCAGATTGACCATGAGTCCTGCTAGATTAATCCATTGACTGCTTATCTCAGAGGCGGAACTCTCCCTTACGATCCAAAGAAAGCTCGAAAGTTAAGGAACCAGACCTCCCGATATGTACTTTATGAAGATAAACTATATAAGAGATCATATTCTTTGTCGATTTTTAGATGTCTTCGACCTTCCAAGATCGATTTTGTATTATGAAAAGTGCATGAAGGAATCTGTGGAAACCATCTAGACACCAGATCCCTATCTCACAAGCTGCTTTGGTAAGGTTATTATTGGCCGACTATGCACCATGATTGCATTGAATATGTTAGAAAGTGCAATCGCTATCAAAGGAATGCAAATATACAAAGACAGCTGGCCTTCGAGCTTACCCCACTAAACGCCCCTTGGTCATTTGACAATGGGGAATGGATATACTTGGTCCCTTTCCAATGGCATCCGAACAATGAAAGTTTCTCTTAGTTATGATTGACTACTTCACCAAATGGGTCGAGACCGAACCCCTGGTAAAGATTACTGAAGCCAAAGTATAAGACTTCATTTGAAAGTTGATTGTTTAGAGATTTGGCTTGCCCCAAATCCTTATTATAGACAATGGGTGATAATTTGCTAGGAAGAAGTTCGCCGAGTTTTGTGAAGGTTTGAACATCTTCCACAACTTCACGTCAGTAGCTCATCTGCAAGCAAGCAATAAAGTAGAAGTGACTAATAGAATCTTATTGCAAGGTATCAAGGTAAGGCTTGAAAGGGCAAGGGGGATTTGGATGGATGAGAATTACCATGTCCTATGGGCATACTAAACTACCCAGAAGCTGTCGACTGGAGAAACATCATTCACTCTGGCTTTCGAAATAGAAGCAATCATCCTGATAGAGCTCAAGCTACCGTCGGCATGGGTTGTAGCCTTCAGCGAGCAATGTAATTCGTAGGATCTTAGAGCAAACATTGATCTACTGGAGGAAAAATGAGAAGAAGTCCAAGTTCGGATGACTGCTTATAGACGAAGAGTAACCCACTACTATAACTTCAGAGTCAAAGGCAAAATATTTAAAGTGGAGGACTTGATACTTCGACGAGCAGCCATTTCACAACCTCAAAACCAAGAAAAACTCGTCCCAAACTGAGAAGATCCTTACAAAGTCAAAGAGGTCGTCCAACCTAGAACTTATTACTTGAAGGAGCTCGGAGGCATCGATCTCTCATGCGTATGGAGCTCGGAGAACTTATGCACGTACTATTAATAATCTCATTTCAATAAAATCTTCTTATTTCAATATCTTCAATCTTGGTACAAAACTATGATGACAGAAAATAGCCTTCCAAACTTTATCATTAAACGAAGTTAGCCCTATTAAGAATAGGAGAAAAACCTCGTTCTAACATTGAGCCAAAGCGAAGACCTTGGTTACTTAAGCCGGGATGCGGGAAGAGGCTTCTTCAATGACCCTTTTTATGCCCCTATAGCCCTGTTAGGAATAAGAGAAAAACTTCATCCTAACATTAAGCTAAAGCAAAGACCTCGGTTACTTAAGCCGAGATGCGGGGTGAGACCCCTTCAATAATCCATTTGTGCTCCTATAGTTCTGTTAGGAATAGGAGAAAAAACTCATCCTAACATTGAGCTAAAGTGAAGATCTCAGTTACTTAAGCCAGAATGCAGGGAGAGGCCCCTTTAATGGTCCTTTTGTGCCCTTATAGTCCTGGTAGGAATAGAAGAAAAACCTCATCCTAACATTGAGCTAAAGTGAAGAACTCAGTTACTTAAGCTGGGATGCAGGGAGAGATCCCTTCAACGATCTTTTTATGCCCCTATAGTCATGTTAGGAATAGGAGGAAAAGCTCATCCTAACATTGAGTTAAAGCGAAGACTTCGATTACTTAAGTCAGAATGTGGGGAGAGACTTCTTCAACGACTCTTTTGTACCCCTATAGTTCTATTAGGAATAGGAGGAGAACCTCATCCTAACATTAAGCTAAAGTAAAGATCTCGACTACTTAAGCTGGGATATGGGGAGAGGCCCTTTCAATGATTCTTTTGTACCCCTACAGCCGCGCTAGGAACAGGAGGAGAATCTTGTCCTAGCAAGAGTAAAGAATGCCCCGACGACCTCATCCTAACATGGATAAAAATTTTTGGTTGCTTAAAATGGAGGAAAAATATTATTGGATGCTCATCCTGCTAAAAGAAAAGGTAAAGAGAATAAAAGAGTCGACAAACATCTAATTCGTGCAAGAGGATAATAGAAGAAAGTGCCATTTCATTAAAGTTAAGGATAATTACAAAATGAGGGTCTATAAGACCAAGTATAAAATAGAAGGATGGGCAAAATTCCAAGAAGGATTGGGTTCCTCAGACTTCGAACTGCTAGCCAGTACTAAGAATTCCTTCAGAACGACAATCTCTTCTTCAAGCTCTTTTCTCCTCATCAAGTTATCACGAAACATCCAATCAGCCCGTCGGTAGCACTCCTCTGACTTCCGCAGTCTCTTCCTTAGAACCTCCAATTCAACTTCTACATCCTTAATGGCTTGCTGCTCGCAAGCCAATTGGATCTTCAGCTGCTGAACCTCGACCTTCTCCTGCCTGACAGATTCAAAGAGTTTGCCCATGATCCTCCTCAAGGTTGCAAGCTACTTCAACTCCCTGCTCAATCCAGAATAATAACTATTGATGAGCTGCTTTTGGAGCCGGACCACCTCATTCTCAGTGGCACGAAGCTTCTGCTTAAGTCTGGATATTCTTTCACTCCAACCCAATCGATGAGTATCGTAAGTGAGCTCGGCATCGTGCAATTTCTTCTGAAATACGGAGAATTTCTTTGACCAATCCCACTTATAGCATGCTTTGTCAGAGAACCATGGTAATCTCCCTTCTAACAATCGAATCTTCTCCTTAGCCACTTTAAGGCCGACCTTGAGGGAGCTGACCTTTGTCGTTAACGCCCAAAACTTGTCGCTGGCACATTTCTTGAGTTCAACAAGCTCCTTCTCCAAGATATCCTTCCTGATCGCAACACTTGCAAAATCATGCATGTGTAGCTTGTGGAGGTGGGTGATCTCGATTATGGCTTTCGAAACATGCTTCTTAGATTTTTGAAGTTCATCTTTAGTTTTCTTCAATTTCTTTTCTAGCTGATGAACTTCTTTCCTCGGATGTTTAAGATGAGCTTTGAAAGGGACACCCTGAGGCAACAGATTGACATTGACGGGGGACTATATCCAATGCACGAAAAATATTCAAAAGCACTCAAAGGTATTGACAAAACAAAATTTACTTTCATTAATTAAAGTTCTTCGAGTATGGGATAAAAATATATATATATAACTATCAAGAACCTCCAATCTCGGAAGGAGAAACAGGAGAGGAGCTCGGCACTCCAGTAGCAGTCACGGACCCAAGAGCTGGTTCAGCTATTCGAAAGGAGCAGTAGGGGAGCCCGATGCTTTAGGGACAACCTCGGGCTCTAGCACGGGTTCGAATGCCTCGACAGCAAGATTGGAGGGCTCAAGGGCTGCTTCGATAGGACAAGCGTCGGCCACAACAGCTGATGGTCCAGTCTCTTCATCGAAGACATCTCCATAAAGAAAATCGAGATCAAGTTCCAAAAACTTTTCAGCCACTCAATTCTTGCAGAGCTCGTACCCCTTTTGAAAAGCCTCCTAGCTAAAGGCAATGTTTAGGTCCATCACTTCAGACAAAATCTTGAACTCCTCCATCACCTGAACCTTTGCCTCCAAGATCTGTCTTAAGGTTTCATCCTTTAGCTCGACAATCCTGACCTCGACTTTCTTCCTCCTCTCCTCCTCCAAAGCTAAAGCAGCCCGTGACCCCGCCAGAATGAGCTCTCACTTTCGGAGTGCCTCCTAAAGGACCCCAACCTCGACCATCTTCTCCTCTAAGAGACGGTCAGCTTCAGCAGTCCTCTCCCAAAGGCAATCAACTTTGGATTGGAGGTTCTCCTAAACCCTTGATGACTCCGACTTCAAATGGTTCATCTTTTTGATATATGCTAGCTATTGGTGTGAAATCTGATTGACGTCGAAATTGGTTGGAGCTGGAGAGGCTGAGGTCACCATCGGGATCTGCAAAAGAAGTCCAAACTGATGGAGGGGTGGCTTCAACAGGATCCTCCGACGGTCAAGTCAACTCTTCCGACCAACAAAAATGGAATGCTCAGTTGAGAAAGCAGCAGAGTTTTGAGATGAAGGAAAGAGCCTTGGAGAAAAACGTATCTGGAGGATTTCTTTTATAGTCGAAGCCTATAATAAACTGATGATGACAGCCGCAACTACTGAGTAGTGGGCCGTTCAAGCCACGTGGGGTTTATTACAGAGGTTAGTGTCTATTGTCGTGATGCATCCATTATCATGACATGCAAACGGTTGAGATTTAATTGTTGAAGTTTGGACTGAACCGCTATCAGTAGCAAGAAAGGTTCAACTAGGAGAAGCCCTTTGGATGATTGGAAGGAATTCAGAGGAAGTTCAACTGATGAAAAAATCCATCTGGAGAGAGTTCGTCTAAAGGAGAAGTTCGAAGAAAATTCGACTGAATGAGAAGTCCGGAGGAAGTTCATCTAGTGGAGAAGTCCGGAGTAAGTTCATCTAGTGGAGAAGCCTAGAGGGTGTTCGTCTGGTGGAGAAATCTGGAGGAAGTTTGTCCAAGTAGTCCTAAAGGTCGGCAGGCATACTAAAGGTCGATCAACCCAGAGACAAGTAAAGCCGCAGTTGAAGCTCTTCCATGATCAAAAATCCTTCTCGATCAAGTGCCGATCCGAAGTTTGATAGGAGCGAAATTTATCTCCAATAATAGTCCCCCTACTTTCGAGTTTGAAATTCGAAGAAAGAGAGTATAGAATATGTGACCGTCGATGTTTCGATCTAGATTTAGTGCTAGCAGGATGAAAAGTTTTGGCGTTTATCATGCTGGCGCCGAAGCCTCCTTAAATGTGAAGCCACCAAAAAAGCCAAATTTCAAAACTCTCACTGAGACGCTGCCCTAAGTACGGCGTAATTATGGTTCTACCGACCGCTAGTTGCCTGTCGCAATGAGAGGGACACGCATCAATTGGGGACCGACTGGAGGAGCCTTTCTATCATAACTGCTTCAAACTCTACGAGATATTTAGGTCTAGCACTTTCTCCTGAGGACTCATTCTTTCTTACACTCTTCTCTTTTCTTTCTTCTGCTTGAGAGCACTCCGATTTCTTCTTCTGATTTTTTCGCTTGTCAGTGTTTTTCCCATTCATTTCCTATTGTGCCAATCATCTCGTTGATCTTCCAGACCTAACTAGGTCAGTTTTGAAATCTTTCTCTTGATTTTTTCTGTATCTTTTGCATCTCTTTCTTTTGGTTTCTCCATAGCAATTTTGTATTTTATTTTCTTCAATTTTTAGGGTTCTTCTATATTTGAGTTCGATCCAAATGTCTTCTAAAATCACTCAGTCATCCGATTCTTAGAGTTCGTTCGATCCGACCTCTCGAAACTCCAACTTCGATGAGAAGGCCGAACTCAGAAGTGTATCCCATTCGACCTTTATACCTAACACCATTCCTTGGTCTCTGTCTTTAGATGATCTTTCACTGATTAAGATCCGATATGGAGTCTCTCCCGAGTATGAACTAAAACTTTCTGGACCTAACGACCGGGCTTGCTCTCTTTCACCTAGTTGATTTTGTTTGTACTTGTAAGCTCTTTGTGCTGGACTAAGACTTCCTCTTCCATCTTTTGTAATTAGTCATTTTCGCTTCTTGAACATTTTGCTTATCTCCATAGTACTGAACTCCTTCAGGTTTTTGATTGAATTTCTCTCTCTCTGCCATCTTGTCAAAGTTCGTCCAACTATCTTCCTCTTTAGGATTTACTACACCTTCAAGCGCCATCCTTCCGCAAGGGATTGGTGGTACTTTTCTCCCTAATTTGGTAAGAAAGGGGTTTTTGAAAGGAGCCCCTTCTTCTATCCACAACTGGAAGGAGAGGTTCTTTTTATATCTTGCCGAACTTTAATACTAAAGCTTCCTCCTTGGGGTCTTCTTAGAGAGTCAATCCGTCGAGCTCCTAATTTAGATAGGGGTGATCTTGACTCTGTTACTAAACTTAGAAATTACCAGGCTCCCCTTCTACCCAAACTCTTGAAGGATCAAATTTCGTTCAACACGGATTTAAGTCCCCTCAACCTGACTGGTATTTTTCTGCAAGCTTCAAATTTTCACAAGATTTTGTATGTATGTAGATGTTGCTGATTATGATCTCTTATTTATTGCAGAGATGGATGCTCGAGCCATTGACAGACTTACCAAAGGACTTCATGCCTAAAAGAGAAAGAAAAAAGTATCAAGAGAGAGTTCGAAGAGGATGAAGATTACCACCCCGAGCTCCATGGCTCCTCTCGGCGTCGCTGCCACTTTCGAGGCGGTCGAGAGCGCCGATGTCCCTCGCCCTACCGAGGTTCCTCCTATTGTCGGGATTGATGTCGTTGGGGGTTCGGTGCCTCCTGCATCCACGAGTTCCCCCACCGAAGATCATCCTATCGAGAGAGAAGGGGGAGAGGAGAAGAAAAAGAAGAAAAAGTTAGCCATTGTGAAGGTGTAACGCAAGGCTCATTCTAGTCAATCCAATGATAACGACGACTTGGAAGAGGACCCCTTCAACACCCCGAATATCATACGGAAGCTGGTCGACAAGTTTTCCTTACCCGAGGTCATAGATCAGATGGTCAACCTCGATGATGCACAACTCACCTGGGACTCCTTTGGTACCTTTCTTTAGGTAATCGTCCCACTACATCTCTTCTTTCTTTTCCCCTCTAATGCCTATATAACTTTATTTGCTCCTTGCAGTCAGATCACCAATTGCTAGCATACATCGAAAAAATGAACCGTTTGAAGTCGGAGTCATGAAGGGTTCGGGAGAACCTCCAGGCCAAAGTTGATCGCCTTTGGGAGAGGACCACTGAAGCTGACCGTCTCTTGGAGGAGAAGACAGCCGAGGTTGGGGTCCTTCAAGAGGCACTCCAAAAGGGAGAGCTCATTCTAGTGGGGTCACAGGCAGCTTTGACTTTGGAGGAAGAGAGGAAAAAAAAAGCCGAGGTCAAGATTACCGGATGAAACCTCAAGGCAGATCTTAGAGGTAAAGATTTAGACGGTGGAGGAGTTCAAGATTTTGTCTGAAATGATGGACCTGAACATTGCCTTCAGCCAGAAGGCTTTTCAAAAGGGGTACGAGCTCTGCGAGGATTGAGTGGCTGGAAAGTTTTTCGAACTTAATCTCGATTTTATTTATGTAGACGTCTCTAATGAAGAGACTGGACCATCAGCTATTGCGGCCAACCTTTGTCCTGCCGAAGCAGCCCTTGAGCCCTCCGAGTCTGCTGTCGAGGTGCCCAAACCCATGCTGGAGTCGAGGTTGTCCTTGAAGCACCGGGCTCCCCTGCTACTACTCCTTCCGATCAGCTGAACCGGCTCCTGGGTCTGCGATTGCTGCTGGAGTACCGAGCTCTCCTGTTTCTCCTTCCAAGGTTGGGGATTCTTGATAGTTGTATTTTTTCTTTTTTTTTATCCTATAATCGAAGAATTTTAATTAATGAAAGTAAATTTTTTTTTGTCAATACCTTCGAGTATTTTTGAATATTTTTCGTGCATTGGATGTAGTCCCTTATCAATGCCGATCCATTGCCTCAAGGCATTCCTTTGAAGGCTCATCTTAAACATTTGAGGAAAGAAGTTCATCAACTAAAAAAAAATTGAAGAAAATTGAAGATGAACTTTAAAAATCCAAGGAGCATGCTTCGAAAGCCACAATCGAGGTCACCCATCTCTGCAAGCTACACATGCAAGATTCTGTAAGTGTTGCCATTACGAAGGATGTCTTCGAGAAGGAGCTTGCCGAACTCAAGAAAAATATCAACGACAAGTCCTGGGTGTTAACGATGAAGGTCAGCTCCCTCGAGGTCGGGCTTAAAGCGGCCAAGGAGAAGATTTGATTGTTAGAAGGGAGTTCGTCATGGTCCTTTGACAAAGCATGCTACGAGTAGGATTGGTCGAGGAAATTTTCTATGCTCTAGAAGTAGTTGCACGATGCCGAGCTCACTTACGACACTTATCGGTTGGGTTGGAGTGAAAGAATATCCAAACTTAAGCAAAAGCTTCAAGCCACTGAGAGTGAAGTGGTCCGACTCCAGAAGCAGCTCATCGATAGCTATTATTCTGGATCGAGCAGGGAGTCGGAGTAGGTTACAACCTTAAGAAGGATCATGAATGAACTCTCTGAATCTGTTGGGCAGGAAAAGGCCGAGTTTCAGTAGCTGAACATCTAACTGGCTTACGAGCAGCAAGCAATTAAGGATGTAGAAGCTAAATCGAAGGTTCTAAGGAAGAGACTGCGGGAGTCAGAGAAGAACTACCGATGAACTGATCGAATGTTTCACGATAACTTGATGAGAAGAAAAGAGCTTGAAGAAGAGATCATCATTCTGAAGAAATTCTTAATACTGACTAGCAGTCTAAAGTCTGAGGAACCCGATCCTTCTTATAATTTTGCCTGTCCTTCTATTTTGTACTTGGTCTTATAGACCCTCATTTTGTAATTATCCTTAACTTTAATGAAATGGTACTTTCTTCTATTGTCCTTAAGCATGAATTAGATGTTTATCGATTCTTTTATTCTCTTTACATTTTCTTTTAGTAGGATGAGCATCGAATAGTATTTTTTCTCCATTTTAAGCAACCAAAAATTTTTATCCGTGTTAAGACGAGGTCGTCGGGGCATTCTTTGCTCTTACTAGGATGAGGTTTTCCTTCTATTCCTAGCAAGACAGCAGGGGTGCAAAAGGGCCATTGAAAGGACCTCTCCTCGCATCCCGACTTAAGTATTCGAGGTCTTCGCTTTAGCTCAGTATTAGGATGAGATTTTTCTTCTGTTTCTAACAGGGCTATAGGAGCACAAAAGAATCGTTGAAGAGGTCTCTTTCCACATCCTGACTTAAGTAACCGAGGTCTTGGTGTTAGCTCAATGTTAGGATGAGATCTTTCTTCCGTTCCTAATATGACTATAGGAGCACAAAAGGACTGTTGAAGGGGCCTCTCATCACATCCTGGCTTAAGTAATCGAGGTCTTCACTTTAGCTTAATGTTAGAATGAGGTTCCCCTCCTATTCCTAATAGGACTATAGGGGCACAAAAGGACCGTTGAAGGAGCCTCTCCTCGCATCCTGGCTTAAGTAACCAAAATCTTTACTTTAGCTAAATATTATGATGAGATTTTTCTCCTATTTCTAATAAGACTATAGGAGCACAAAAGGACCGTTGAAGGGATCTCTCCCCGCATCCCAGCTTAAGTAATCGAGATCTTCACTTTAGCTCAATATTAGGATGAAGTTTCCCTCCTATTCCTAAGAGGACTATAGAAGCATAAAAGGGCCGTTGAAGGGGCTTCTCCCCGCATCCTGACTTAAGTAATCGAGTCTTCACTTTAGCTCAATGTTAGGATGAGGTTCCCCTCCTATTCCTAGCAGGGCTAACTTCGTCTAATGCCAAAGTTCGAAAGGTTATTTTCTGTCATCATAGTTTTGCACCAAGATCAAAGATATTAAAATAAGAAGATTTTATTAAAATGAGATTATTGATAATACATGCGTAAGTTCTCCAAGCTTCATGGGCATAGAAAATCAGTGCCTTCGAGCTCCTTCAAGTAATAAGTTTCAGGTCGGACGACCTCTTCGACTTCGTAAGAACCTTCCCAATTTCAAGCAAGCTTTTCTTGATTTTGAGGTTATGAAATGGCTGCTCGTTGAAATACCAAGTCCCCCATTTTGAATATTTTGCCTTTGACTTTGGAGTTATAGTAGTGGGCCACTCTTCGTCTATAACCAGCCATCCGAACTTGGGCTTCTTCTCATTTTTTCTCTAGTAGATTGAAGTTTGCTCTGAGGTCCTGTGAATTGCACTGCTCACTAAAGGCTACAAACCGTGTCGATGGCAGCTTGAGCTCTATCGAGATGGCTACTTTTGTTTCGAAAGCTAGAGCGAACGGTGTTACTCTAGTTGAAAGCTTCTAGATAGTTCGGTATGCCCATAGAACATGGTAAAGCTCGTCTGCTTATGTCCCCCTTGCCCTTTCAAGCCTTGCCTTGATGCCTTGTAATAAGGTTTTATTAATCACTTCCGCTTTACCATTCGCTTGTGGATGAGCTACTGACGTTAAGTTATGGGAGATGTTCAAACATTCACAAAACTCAGCAAACTTCCTCCCAGCAAATTATCATCCATTATTTGTAATAAGGGTTTAGGGTAGGCCAAATCTACAAACAATCAACTTCCAAACGAAGTCTTGCACTTTGGCTTCAGTAATCTTTTCTAAGGATTCAGCCTCGATCCATTTGGTAAAGTAGTCGATCGTAACTAAGAAAAACTTTCATTATTCAGATGCCATCAGGAAGGGCCAAGTATATCCATTCTCCATTGTGCAAATGGCCAAAGGATGCTTAGTGGAGTAAGCTCAAAGGCCGACTGTCTTTGTATATTTGCATTTTTTTTATAGCGATCGTACTTTCTAATATATTCAATGCAATCATGGTGCATAGTCGGCCAATAATAACCTTGCCAAAGCAGCTTGTAAGACAGGAATCTAGCATCTAGATGGTTTCCATAGATTCCTTCATGCACTTTTTATAATGCAAAATCGACCTCGGAAGGTCGAAGACATCTTCAAAGTGGTAAAGAATATGATCTCTTATATAGTTTGTCTTCATAAAGTACATATCGGAAGGCTTGGTTCCTCAACTTTCGAGCTTCCTTTGGGTCATGAGGGAGAGTTCTACCTCTGAGATAAGCAGTCAATGGATCAATCCAGTAGGGCTCATGGTCAATCTACATGACAGTTAGTGGCTCTTCCAAACTTGGATATTTCAGTACTTCAAAGTATACTTTCTTCGGAAGTTCATTGGAGGCAAGTATGGCCAATTTGGATAGAAAATCGGCTCTGATATTTTCCACCCTTGGGATCCACTGAATATTGAAACTATTGAAAGCTGGGGTCAAGCTCTTCACTTTCCTAAGATATTTTATCATATTTTTCTTTTAAGCCTCATAATCGCTACTGACCTATCTCACTATCAACTGTGAATCACTATAAGCTCAGAGCCGATCTGCTTCTAGTTCTTTTGCTATCTTCAACTCCACTATTAGAGCTTCATATTCTGCTCTGTTGTTCATTATGGAAAACTCAAAATACAATGCATACTCAGCAATAACCCCTTTCGGATTGACCAAGATCAGTCCAACTCCCACACCGAAAGCATTGGAAGAGACATCCACATACAAGACCCAGAAATCTTCGAAAAGATCCGCTCTTTCTTCAAGGAAGCTCGGTTGCAGCCATGAAATGCTGGTCTTATTCTGCTCAGGTTCGACATCATCTAAGATCATGCATTCAACTATAAAATTGGTCAGTATCTGAGCTTTGATCAATGGCCAAGGTTGATAGTTGATATCGAACTTGATGAGCTCAATTGCCCACCTTGCGATTCTCCCAAAGGCGTCTATTTGATGAAGAACTACCTTGACTGACTGATCAGTGAGGAGTGTTATTATGTGCCTCTGAAAGTAGGACCGAAGTCTCCTAGCTGCAATAAAAAAAGCGTAAGTTAATTTTTTCAATTTAGTGTACCTGATCTTTGTATCCCTCAGGACTCGACTTATATAGTAAATCGAACGTTGCATTTTTGCCTCTTCTTTGACTAAAAATGTCGTAAGGGCTATTGGGGAGACTACCAAGTATAGAAACAATCCTTCTCCAAGTTCGGGCTTAGCCAGCAGAGGAGGTGAGCTGAGGTAGCTTTTGAGCTTTTCAAATGCTTGTTGGCATTCCATAGTCCAGCAGAAGTTCTTCGATTGCTTATGAGCCTGAAAAAAAGACATGCACCGCTCAACCGACCTCGAGACAAAGTGATTCAAAAATACCACTTTTTCGATTAGGTGCTGAGCTTCTTTTATTGATTTTGGGATAGTCATTTTTTGGATGGCTCGAATCTTCTCTAGTGACCTCGATTCTCTACCTCGAGACCATGAACCCCAAGAATTTTGTCGAGGTTACTCTGAAGGCGCACTTGATCAGATTCAACTTCATCTTATATCATCGGAGAGTGTTGAAGGTCTCTTCAAGGTCAGCTACATAATTGATTGAAGTTTGATTCTTGACAAGCATGTCGTCTACATAGACCTCCATATTGTGGCCGATCTGCTTTCTAAAAACTTTATTGACCAGACACTGATATGTCATGCCGGCATTTTTGAGCTCGAAGGACATGACCTTATAATAATAAAGACCACGATCAGTAATAAAAGCAGTTTTCTCCTCATCCTTCGGTGCTATCCTCATGGCCCAAAGTTGCGTCCATCAGTTGATCAATTTTGGGCAGGAGGTAACCGTCTTTTGGATAGGTCTTGTTCAACCTTTTGAAGTCTATGCACATTCTCCATTTATCATTAGTCTTCTTGACTAGGACCACATTGGAGATCCAACTTGGATAGTTGACTTCTCGAATGAATCGAGCTTCAAGAAGTTTGTCCACTTTCTCTGCTATCGCCTTCTGTCTTTTTGGTGCATGGCTTCGAACTTTTTCTTTCACTGATCTACATTTGGGATCAATAGCCAGTCGATGCTCCATGATCTCGACGTTAATTCCTGGCATATCTGTGGGGACCCAGGTAAAGGCGTCGACATTCTTCCGTAAGAAGGCAACGAGCTGCTTCCAAACTTCTCCATCCAAGCTAGAGCCGATCTGCATCATGTGTTCTATGTTCCCGTCATCTAGAGAGATAGCTACCAGGTCTTCCATGGGTTTGCTCCGCTCCTCAGTAAGATCGTCACGAACATCCAGCCCATCGATTGGACAAAGATCGGATTGGCCACTTTTTTGCAAGGTGATGGAGTAGCAATACCTTGCCGGAGCTTGATCTCCTCTAACCTTCCCAATCCCATGACCTGTTAGAAACTTCATCTTTAGATAATAAGTGTGTTGGTGCAGAAATCCATCTTCACCGGAGGTCGCCGAAGTCGAGGCCGCTGAGGTCGCCGCCGGGGACCTGCAAAATGAAGTCCCATCCGAAACCGATGGGGGGTGGCTCCGGCAGGACCCTCCGACGGTCAAGTTAGTTTCCAGCCAATAGGAATGGAGTGCTCGGAATGAGTTCCGGAGCTTAGAGATGAGGAGGAGAGTTTAGAGATCAGAGAGCTTAGCCTTAGCGTGTCGGATGGGTCCTTTATATAGTGAAGCCTGATGGTGATAACTGCAGTGCGTGCTGGCGGGCCGCTTGAGGTTCGGCGGAGTCAGTCTCATGGGATGGTGCCGTGTGCGGTGGATTGAGGGTGACAGCCATTGCCGCCTGACAGTGGGTTGCTATCGCCTACGGTGGACTGACTGATGGTGATGGCTGCAGAGCTTGCCGAATGAAGGGTTGAAAGCCTTCGTCGTGTGCCCATTTCGGAGGAGTTCGAGCTCCTGAAGAGGAAGATAGGAGGGAGTTCGGCTCCCATAGGCGTCTGGCTGGAGGTATGTAGCTAAGGCTCGTCCGCTAAAGAGTTCGGCTGCTGAGAATCTGAAGCTCGACCGTTTGGGGGTTCGACCGGCTGTTGGACTTCGGCTGAGGCTTGAACACTTGAGAGTTCGGTAGGAGCTCGGTCGGCCGAAGTTCGGTGAGGGCGACCGCTGAGGAGTTCGGCCGAGGGGCGACCGCTGAGGAGTTCGGCCAAGTGACGACTGCTGAGGAGTTCGGCCGATGGGGCGACCGCTGAGGAGTTCGGCCGGGCGACGACTGCTTGACTTCTTGAGGAGTTCGACCGATGGGGCGACCGCTGAGGAGTTCGGGCACTGGGGGATCCCGTTAAAGCTTGTCCGCTGAGGAGTTCGGGCGCTGAGAGGACTTCGTTGAAGCTCGGCCACTTGGAGTCGGTCCGAAGGGGTTCGGCCGTGGGGAGTCCGAAGGAGTTCGGTCATCCAGGAAGTTCGGACTCGATGCTGGGAGTCCGGAAGAAGCTCGGGAGCTGACCAGTTCGGCCTGCTGGAAGAAGCTCGGCCACTGGAAGTTCGACTGAAGCCCGTCTGCCGGAGCTCTTCTGCGGCTACTGGTTACATTAGGCTGAGCGTCGGGCCGGGCTTCGGCAGGAGCGGAATTTATCCCCAACAGTAGCCCCCCACTTCCGAGTTTGAATTTCGAAGGAAGGGAGTACCAAAACGGGCGACTGCCGAAGTCTTCTTCCAGGCCCCGCGTTTGTCGCGGCTGAAGCTCGGGGGAGGTCTCTTCTCCAGCCAAGGTTGACGCTGAAGTTGAAGCTGAGGCTTGGGGGAGGCCTCCTCTCCAATTGATGTTTGGAGTTGGAATGGAACTCGTTTCCCAGCTAAAGTCGATGAAGCTGATGTTGAAGCCGAAGTAAATCTCGCCCCCTGCGGTCGAGGTCGGAGTTGAGCTCCTCGGGGGTGACATTGTCTCCATCAGCTGAAGTTGACTCGGGGGGACCTCCTATTCCACGGCCGAGGTTGTCGTGGTCGCTTGGGGGCGATCTCATCTCCTGCAGTGAAACTTGCCGTAGACTTTGAGGCTCGGTCTTGGATCTTGCTCACGTCAGGATGGGGTTCCCCTTCTGTTCCTAATGGGCTGTGGGGGCACATGGGGACCGTCGTCCTCGCCTCTCCCCCATCTCGTTTTAGGTGAACGAGGCCTTCGACCTTGCTCGCGTTAGGACGAGGTTCTCCTCCTGTTCCCAACGGGCTGTGGGGGCACATGGGGACCGTCGTCCTCGCCTCTCCCCCCATCTCGTTTTAGGTGAACGAGGCCTTCGACCTTGCTCGCGTTAGGACGAGGTTCTCCTCCTGTTCCCAACGGGCTGTGGGGGCACATGGGGACCGTCGTCCTCGCCTCTCCCCCCATCCCGTCCTTTGTGGACGGGGCCTTCGACTTTGCTCACGCTAGGACGAGGTTCTCCTCCTGTTCCTAGCCGGCTGTGGGGGCACATGAGGACCGTCGTCCTCGCCTCTCCCCCCATCCCGTCCTTTGTGGACGGGGCCTTCGACTTTGCTCACGCTAGGACGAGGTTCTCCTCCTGTTCCTAGCCGGCTGTGGGGGCACATGAGGACCGTCGTCCTCGCCTCTCCCCCCATCCCGTCCTTTGTGGATGGGGCCTTCGACTTTGCTCGCGCTAGGACGAGGTTCTCCTCCTGTTCCTAGCCGGCTGTGGGGGCACATGAGGACCGTCGTCCTCGCCTCTCCCCCCATCCCGTCCTTTGTGGACGGGGCCTTCGACTTTGCTCGCGCTAGGACGAGGTTCTCCTCCTGTTCCTAGCCGGCTGTGGGGGCACATGAGGACCGTCGTCCTCGCCTCTCCCCCCATCCCGTTATCCTTCGTGGACGGGGCCTTCGACTTTGCTCACGCTAGGACGAGGTTCTCCTCCTGTTCCTAACGAGGCTATTCGCGGTCGCTCGAGAGATCTTATCTCTAGCTTCTCGCGTTAGGATGAGGTTCCCTAACGCGGCTCTGCTTCTTCCTGTCATCGCATAGTTTTCGCATCCAGAAATAATATTATTGAGAGGGGAGAGTTTTACCGAGGAGAAGCTGATCGCAGCGCATTTTCGTTCGAGGGTTGTCGGGGTGTTGTTCCTCGGAGTTCCCTCGGGCAGTAAGTCCCGTCCAGACGACCTCCTCTATCTCATGCCGGCCTTCTCGATTTGTAGCAAGCTCTTGGCTTTGTCGCTGGGAGCCGACGAATCGCCGATGTAGCTAGCTCCTAGCTCCTCCCCGGGGTGGCGTTGATGACGCCGCGAGGCGGCCGACCTTCTTATCTTTTCTGGTTACAACAGCGCCTTTAGCCGATCTTCTCCTGCCTCAGACTGGCGTCGGAGGAATTTATCCCGTCCAGCTCTTCAATCTCGTCTTGGAGCTGAACGTATTCCTCAGTGTTGTGGCCATGGTCGCGATGGTAGGGGCTTTACTCGCTTCGCTTCGATCGCGCACGTTTAGGGAGGCCGTAGTCCTTCAGGTTTTGGCGGCTGGCTCTTATCTTCGCCGACAATTCGAGTTAGAATAGCAGGGCGTAGTTGCGGAACCTTTCCGAAAGAGGGCTTCTTCGCATCCCTCCATCGAGGCTTTCTTGGTGGCGAGCTCGAGGTGAAGTTCGGCCTCTCTTGAGATGGGGTGGTCATGGATGCGGCCGAACTTGCGAAACCTTCCGCGGGAATTCCTTGGTAGCGAGCTCGAAAAGTTCGGGCCTTGTGCTGGGGAGGTCGTAAACGCGGCCGAACTTCGTTCCTGGGGTGGTCGTTAGCGCAACCGAACTTCCTCTAACCTTTTGTGAAATACCGAACTTCATTCCGTGGGAGAACCTTATTCCGCCCTTGTTCGCGCCGAACTTCCGGCTTACGCCGAACCTATCTTCGTGAGAAAAGGAAGTTCGGCCTCACTTAAGCCGAACTTTGCTCCGCTTTCCTGCGAAAGCTTCCGCGGGAGGGCTTCATGGAGCTCGGCTTTCCTCTTGCCGGACTTCATTCCGAATCTTCGTTCCGGTTTTCCCGCGAGATCTTCCGCGGCGGAACTTCCTGCTTCTTTGTCGGGGCTTCCTCGACGATGCGCCTCGAGATCGTGGACGTGGCCGAACTTCATGCCGCATCCTTGGACACGGCCGAACTTCATTCTGCCTCCCTGCAAAACCTTCTGTGGGGGAACTTCTTCCTTCGCTACCCGAACTTCCTTGACGACGAGCTCGAGGTGGAGGTCGACTTTGCTTTAGCCACCGGACTTCACTCCGCCTCCTATGAACTCTTTGTAGGAGGTTTTGTTGATGACATACTCGAGATGGGGGAGTTCGGCCTGACCTGAGCGACGAGAGCTTCCAAGGAAAGTTCGGCTTCACTTACGCTGAACTTCATTCTGCGGGGGGCTTCGTTTGTGGTGAGCTTCGCTTGCGCGGAGCTTCATTGCGCTTTCCCGCGAAACTTTCCGTGGGAGAACTTCATGCTTCTTTGTCCGGACTTCCTTGCTCGCAGGGAGGGGGTCGGCTTTGCTTGCCCGAACTTCATCGCACCTCCCGTGAATTCGTTGTAGCGGCGTGCTCGAGGGGGAGTTCGGCCTCGATCACCCTGGGGCGGTCTCGAGCGCGGCTGAACTTTATTTGGGTGATCTGCTGCGGAGTTCGGCCTCCCTTATGCCGAACTTTATTTCGATGATGAGCTGAGGAGTTCGAACTTTTCTGCCGAACTTCATTCCGAGAGAACTTTCCTCCGCCCTTTGTGCAACTGTCCGAACTTCATTCCATTGGGAGAACTTTGCTCCGCCCTTGTTGTGATGAGCTTTGGGGGAACTTTGCTCTCTGCTTTTCTTCGAGCCGAACTTCATTCCGCTTCGGCCTTCTGGGGAGAACTTCTGCTCTCCGTTTCTCTCCTAGGGGCGATTGGGCTCTTCCTTAAGGCTGATTCCTCACGCCCTCATTGCGGGCTTGCTGGTGGAGTCGCCACCGGAGGCTGCTGTATAGCCCGCAACGCCTTCGTGAGGTCACGGATCTATCGGACAAGCAGGCCGAACTGCTTCACATCCACCGCGGGCGCAGGCGGAACCTAGGCCGTCGGGGCTGAAGCAGGAACAGACGGGCCTGGACGGGATCAGGTCGCGGAGGCCGCCGAGCGTCGTGCCGAAGCTCTCCTGTGGTGGGCGTTTTCTCTTCGAAAGAGAAAAGGAAGATCTCCGGAGAGGGAAGAGAAGGGTCGCCGAGCACTCCTTTAAGAACAAGGGAACCACGAAGGTTCAGTCCCTTCTTCCAGCGCCAATCTGTTGGTGCAGAAATCCATCTTCGCTGGAGGTCGCCGGAGTCGAGGCCGCTGAGGTCGCCGGTGGGGACCTGCAAAATGAAGTCCCATCCGGAGCCGGTGGGGGGTGGCTCCGGCAGGACCCTCCGACGGTCAAGTCAGTTTTCGGCCAACAGGAATGGAGTGCTCGGAATGAGTTCCGGAGCTTAGAGATGAGGAGGAGAGTTTAGAGATCAGAGAGCTTAGCCTTAGCGTGTCGGGAGGGTCCTTTATATAGTGGAGCTTGATGGTGACAACTGCAGCCGCGTGCTGGCGGGCCGCTCGAGGTTCGGCGGAGTCAGTCTCATGGGATGGTGCCGTGTGCGGTGGATTGAGGGTGACAGCCATCGCCGCCTGACAGTGGGTCGCTATCGCCTGCGGCGGACTGACTGATGGTGATGGCTGCAGAGCTTGCCGAATGAAGGGTTGAAAGCCTTCGTCGTGTGCCCATTTCGGAGGAGTTCGGGCTCCTGAAGAGGAAGATAGGAGGGAGTTCGGCTCCCATAGGCGTCTGGCTGGAGGTATGCAGCTAAGGCTCGTCCGCTGAAGAGTTTGGCTGCTGAGAATCCGAAGCTCGGCCGTTTGGGGGTTCGGCCGGCTGTTGGACTTCGGCTGAGGCTTGGACACTTGAGAGTTCGGTAGGAGCTCGGTCGGCCGAAGTTCGGTGAGGGCGACCGCTGAGGAGTTCGGCCGAGGGGCGACCGCTGAGGAGTTTGGCCGAGTGACGACTGCTGAGGAGTTCGTCCGATGGGGCGATCGCTGAGGAGTTCGGCCGAGCGACGACTGCTTGACTGCTTGAGGAGTTCGGCCGATGGGGCGACCGCTGAGGAGTTCGGGCGCTGGGGGATCCCGTTAAAGCTCGTCCGTTGAGGAGTTTGGCCGCTGAGAGGACTTCGTTGAAGCTCAGCCGCTTGGAGTCGGTCCGAAGGGGTTCGACCGTGGGGAGTCCGAAGGAGTTCGGCCGTCCAGGAAGTTCGGACTCGACGCTGGGAGTCCGAAAGAAGCTCGGGAGCTGACCAGTTCGACCTGCTGGAAGAAGCTCGGTCGCTGGGAGTTCGACTGAAGCCCGTCTGTCGGAGCTCTTCTGCGGCTACTGATTATATTAGGCTGAGCGTCGGGACGGGCTTCGGTAGGAGCGAGATTTATCCCCAACAAAGTGGATACTACTACCTAAAGTGCATTCAAACTAGATCGGTCAAGAATTGCGTTGTAAGTAGACGGAGCTTTTACTACCAAAAAGTTGACTTACGCTTTGATCCGTTTAGGATGTTATCCTGCAGCCATAATTAGTGTTATTATTTCTTCAACTAGCACAACATCACCAGTAAAACCCACCATTGGAAAACTCATAGGTCCTAGGTGGTTATTAGGTATAGATATTTTAGAGAATGCATCATAAAATAAAACATCGACAGAGCTTTCATTATCTATTAGAACACGGCGTATATCATAGTCAGCAATATTTAGAGAGATTACAACCACACCCTTATGTGGAAACTAAACTCCTTGAGCATCTTCATCAGTGAAAGTTATTGGTTCTTCAGTCCTCCACTTCTTCGCTTCCCCTGTCGATCTGCTAGCCTTTTCCCACTAAAGTCCCCAAAAATAATGTTGATGATGCTGAGGGGTGGCCGATCTCCTTGCTGCTCTTCTCTCCTTGATGGTTCGGGTTGGGGTAGCACCCTTGGTCGATCTTTCCTTACTTCAAGACGACGTCGTAGGAATCGACCAAGCCGACATCATAGAAATCGACCAAGTCGACCTCGCCTAATAAGCTTCTTGATCTTGTCTTGGAGCTGAATGCATTCCTTAGTATTATAACCATGGTCATGATGGTAGAGACAGTACTTGTTAGGATTTCGCTTGTCGAGATGAGACCGCATCTTCTTCAACCTCGGCAGCTGCTCCTTGATCTCCATCAGGACTTGAGTCTTCGGAGCATTGAGGGGAGCATAGGTGGAGAACCTTCTGGGGGGAGAGTTTCATCGTGCCCTTTGATCAGAGCTTCTCTGACGACGAGCTCGAGGAGGAGTTCAGGCTCATTTACACTCGAAAGGAGTTCTAGAGTGCGGTCAAGCTTCACTCGACTTTTCTTCAACTATGGACTTGGTTGAATCACCCGTCTGCCACTCTCTCATGGCTTCTTCATCCTTCGCCTTGAAGGCCTCTTCCGTCCGGACATAACCATCAGCCTGGGACAGCATATCAGCAAAATTTTAGGATACTTCTTCTTCAAGAAGAACTGCAGATCATTCTTTTGGAGGCCATCCTTTAGTACTGCCATTGCAATAGAGTGGTCCAAATTTTGGATCTTCAAAGCAGCAGTATTGAAGCGATTGACATAGGCCCAAATGGACTCCCCTTCCTTCTACTTGATATGGATGAGAAAATCTGAGCCTCATCAAGGACGTTGGCTGTCAACAAAGTGAGCCATGAATTGATAGCTCATTTGATCAAAGAAAAAGATAGTACCCGACTTAAGCATCGAGTACCAGTTTCTGGCTGCTTCCTTCAAGATGGAGGAGAAAGCTCAGCATAGGATGGCGTCGGGCGCGCCATAGTGCAACATCATTATCCAAAAGGCCTTCAGATGATCGATCGAATCAGCAGTCCCATCGTAGAACTCAAACTTTGGGAGTTAGAAGTTCGGTGGGATTGATTCCTGCATGATTTGCTGGGAGAAAGGAGGGTCAGTGCAGATATCGTTGATGTAGAAGGAAGGAGTATAATAGAGTTCTTCAATCCATCGATTCATTTCTTGCATCTTTTGGTCTAGGAGATCCTCATGATCGTGAATCTCTAAAGTCTTCTGGCAGAATGGGGGTAAGGTACCCCAGGGGTCAAATCAAGATCGAAGCAAGGGCTCTCTACTTCTCTTTTTTGGAAGTTACCAGTCGACTCATCCAAGTCGGTTATCCCCATATCGGATCCTGGGGTTCTGATGTAGTTCACTCCGACTGGGTAGGCGCTGGAGGTCGTTGTTGTTGCATGGCATGCACTACTTCAGTGAGGCCTCTAACCTACTGGATCAGTAGGTTGAATTGCTCCGCATCCATCATTGCTGTCGGTGGAGCTTGAGATGCTAGAGATAAGATAGGGGTGGGTAGATCTGGATGAGATCTGGCTATGGAGATGGTTGATTACCGAGTCGAGGCCTTCCTGAAAGGCATTGCCGAGAAATCAGTCGAGGAAGAAAAGCTTTAAAGAGGAGAAGAAGAAGAAAATGCTTCTACTGAGCACTCCTTTAAGAATAAAGAACCCTCAAAAGAAAGAAGATCCTTCCTCTAGCATCAATTCTATTGGTGCTGAATCTAGTTGACGTCGAAACTAGCTAAAGCTGGAGAAGCCGAGGTCACCATCGAGACCTACAAAAGAAGTCTAAATCGGAGGAGGGGTGGCTTCGACAGCACCCTCCAACGGTCAAGTCATCTCTCTTGGCCAACAAAATTGGAATACTTAGTAGAGAAAGTAGCAGAGTTTCGAGATGAAGGAGAGAGCCTTAGAGAAAAATGTATCTGAAGGGTTTCTTTTATAGTCGGAGCCTGTAACAAACTGATGGCTGCAACTACTGAGTAGTGGGCCGTTTAGGCCACATTGGGTTTGTTACAGAAGGTAATGTCTGTTGTTGCGATGCATCCATTATCGTGACATGCAGGTGGTTGAGATTTAATTATTGAAATTCAGATTGAACCGCTATCAGTAGCATGAAAGGTTCGACTGGGAGAAGCCCTTCGGATGGTTGGAAGAAATTCGGAGAAAGTTTGACTGAAGGAGAAATCCATCTGGAGAGAGAGTTCGTTGAAAGAGAAGTCTGGAGAAAATTCAATTGAAGAAGAAGTTTGGAGGAAGTTCATCTAGTGGAGAAGTCCGAAGGAAGTTCGTCTGATGGAGAAGCCTGGAGGGAGTTCGTCTAGTAGAGAAGTCTATCTGAAGGAGAAGTCCGTGTTTGGATTTGTGGTGCTCCTAAGTCTTGGGAGGCCACGGAAGGAGTCATGAGGTTGGCTCCGAAGATTCCAAGGGTTTGGTTGGTGTTTCGGAGATCTAAGACGTAAGAAAGCAAGGAACCAAAGTCGAAGAATCAAGACTGCAGAAAGAAGATCTTTTGCAGGTTAGCCGACTCAGTCCAAAACTGAGTCGGCTAAGTCTCAGAACATAGGCAAAATAGAGAGCTGAGCATTCAGGACTGCTGGCATGACACAGGACTAGGCCGACTCAATTTTGGACTGAGCTGACCCAGTGAAACTTAGCCGACTTAGTGCTGAGACTGAGCTGGCTCAATGCACGAGCAAAGTTATGCGAGGGTCTGGGATGATCCTAAGAGTCTTAAGGCCTAATTTGAGAGATCTTAAGATGACTAATTCATGTATGAGTCGGATCTAGATCCAGAGGTTGAGAGCATGGGAGACATGGATGTACATGGGCTCGATGAGTGCTTTCATGTATTGGGTTAGCCAAAAGAATTTTTGGTCAGACCTAATGGCTATGTATAAATACATAAGTTGTATTAGAATTTTTAAGGTTGAAATCAATATAGATCATTGTTAGATATATATGCCCTAGAAGTCAGAATTGGCTGACACTTGTAATACACTTCTAGGGGCAAAATTGTAATTTTGACTATAATTAATGAAATGGGTTATTTTCTATCACACCTGTGTATTTAGTGTCTGTGATACATCCTTTGAGTTAATGGTAATGATAATTCATATTTTCAAGAGTTGAAAATTTAAGACATGAATAATCATTATTAACTCATAAACAGCTCCCGACCATAGGATCATCACGAGGATGGTGATTGATCCGGAAGGTTGGTGTACGATCGCTTCTCTTTAGTAGATGAGTCTTGAGTCTACGGTGTGGAGACACCGGAGCGAGAGTACAGGTACTCGTTAGAGAACGAGGGCACTGAGCGTGACCACCTCGAGTAGTCATTAGGAAGTCTACCTTCTCGTCAATGACTGACTCGATGCTGCAGTAGTGTGTCTGGTTCTTTGACCTGAGATGCATCGGCAGTTCACCTTGAGGGTGTTATAGTTTGACTACACCATTACTCGGTCTCCTAGCCATATGGAACCCTGAGGTGTATGTTGGCTATAGCATGTTCATTGTAGGAACTGGATTGCATCAAGATGGGAATCTATCTACCTCGGTGGTAGAGGAGTAGCCCTATGATGATCATGAGAATCAAGTCCAGAAATCCATGGCCATGGTAGAGTGAAATAATAGAAAGAGTTTCTATTTAGATTTTCACATTGGACTCGAATCGAATGATTACATCATATGACAGAGACTAGGGTTTGACGAGTCTCACCTTAACCCTAATCTGATCGGGGCTCAAGATAGAAGAACTTAATCACACAGGTAGCTGCACCAAGAGGTTCGCATTCAGCTCTGATGGGTTGCCACCATATACTGCTAGGTGTCACTGGTGGATTTTGGGAGCAATTAGAATGATTTAGATGATCGATCATTCTAGCTGTTCGAATCAGAAGAGTTCTGATCCATCGAAAGGAGTTTCGATGATGTCTATGATAGAGATCATGACATATCCCATTACCATACAGAACTGAACCTAACTGGGTCACACAAACAAGGGTTTGAATCTGGTGATCATCAATTGAACTGATCTAGTTCAATTGATCTGAATGAGATTCAATTAGGTTCAAGGAAATCGTGCTAGCACTCGATTGAACCTAACGTTCTTCTTTTACTATCATAAATAAGTTGTCCTGACTGAGCCAAAGGAGTTTGTGCTCAATCAGAGGCCTTCATATGGTCTGACTGGAGGTTGTCCAAGTCAGAATAGGTTGTCTTATTTGTAAGACATTACCTGCCATTTTTGGTCACCTGCCATTTCTTGTTCTTTGACTTTGGTCAAAAGTCTACCTTTGACTGGTCAAACGTTGACCATTGACCCTTTGACTTTTGACCACATGTCATGCACCTATTGGAGAGCTGGTGGGGGCTTGTCCCCCTGCCAGAACCTGGCAAGGAGAAGGGCGCACGCCAAGGGTGGCGTGAGCCCAAGTAGGAGGCGCCTAGGAGTCCTTGTTGGACAAGGACTCCACCTCCCTTTTGGATTCCAATCAGAGTTCTACTAAGAATCCAGTTTGACTGGTCTTAGGCGCCCTCTAAGGAGGAATCCAGGGGTCTCTATTCCAACCAATCAGATTTAGATCTGATTTCACAAAGGGTTGTGATTGGTTGAGAGGAAGAGGAGTTGGATCACAAGAGGTCTATAAATAAGACCCTGCGCCCAACCCTAATTCCAATGCTAATTAGACACGCCCCAAGGCTGCCTCTCCCCTCCTTCTCCATGCCATAGTCTCTTCTCCCCTTGCTCTCCACGTCCAAAAGGTATTTTGGACTTTGGTTGGTGCGATTCAGATCAAGGAAAGGCGATCAAAAGCAAGAAGGCTGCGCTGCTGCAAAAGGACGACTGCAGATCTTCAAAAGAGTTTTGAAGATCCTCCAGATCAGATCCAGATCTGATTTTTGGAGGTGTGATAGAGAAGAAGAGGATCTCCAGATCCAACCCGAGTGGATACCGGTAGAGGCCAGGCGCTTGCGTGGCTAAGATCCAGAACCTTCCGCTGCAATCAGGATCATCTACAGGGTAATAGGATTACCCAAATCAGGTAAATTAAATTTGATTTAATTTATCTTATTTTTATTTTATTTATTAAAATAATAAGAATCAGATCTGAAATATATCAAGATCTGATTGAGATCAAGAGAAAAATTTTTGAAATATATCTCTTGATCTAATCAGATCTGAACGAACCTGGACCGAAAAATCAGGATTTTCCTTCAACTGATATCAGAGCCATGGTTCTAAAATTATTTAGATCTGATTTTAATTTTATTTTAATTAAAAAATAAAGTGATTTCAGATGTCACATGAGATGTGATCAGATCTGAAATCAGAAAAATTAAAATTAAATGATTTGGATCTAAGAACATGAAGATATGCATGACTAGTTCTAGAATAGAATAGTTCTATAGAATAGTTTTGCATGTCTTTTGATTTAATATGATTAAATCATATTTTAGATCTTCTTATTTACTATTTTCTGATATTATAAGTATTATAATAACATCTGATAAACAGCAAATAAAAAAATTATTTAATTTTAAATATCATATGAGATATGATAGATGCATGACTAGACTAGTTGTAGAATAGTTCTACATAATTGTCTAGATTAGAATTTATTTTTTATTTTGATTAGATCAATTTAAATCTAATTTTTTAGATTATTATGAGATAATTTAGATCTGAAAAACATGCATGATTTGATACATGAGATGTATGCAAAATATGCCTTGATTAGATCTAAATTTGTATATGAGATATATGATATAGATCTATAACTGTTTTGTAGATTTACATGTTCCTGATTAAGGCGTTCCTCTTGGCCGTCCGGTCATAAGAACGAAGAAGGGTTTGAAGGCCCTCTCTTCCCATTCGATGGGGTGTTCTTATGACGTGTAGGGGTGCTGCATGTTCGTCCTTAATCAGAAACCCAAAACTTACTTTCTGCAAAACCCTAGATCCTGAAACCCTAGGATTTATTGTGCATATTTTGTTTATGAACCCAACTTAATTAAGAATTAAGTTTATGGAATATTAATTAGGTCTAAAATTAAGAATTTCAGATCTAAGACATATTCATAATACTGGGTTCGGGCTTGGGTAGCTCAATTAGGTCTAAGCGGTTGATCAAACCGAATCAAGAGTTGGTTAGATGGGATCAACAATGCTTAAATTGACCAGCCTAATAGGATTAAGTCTGGGTCAAGATCGAGTCACGATCAAGCAAGACCTAATTAGGCTCAGAGGTTAGAGTCTGGATTGTAGGCTAACCCAATTGGTTCTGACTCAACAATTTGGTGTCTAAGGTAAGTTTGGCATAGACGACCGACTGGTTTTTTAATTGGAAGCTACTCGACCTGAATGCGTTCTTGTGCGAGTTAACGGCATATTCCTTCCACCGGTCTCACTTACCTGGCCATATCTGTTGACACAGTTCTGATCTGAGGTGGTCAATAATCCGAGCTAACCCATGCCACTAGGTTAGTCATAATTGTTATGACTAAGCCAAGTCTAGTTTAATGAGACCTGAATCAATTCTCCCTAAGAAAAGATTAAGTCCGAGGTCTTCCACCATTGTAGACGTGCGGGCCCTTCCGGGGTTGATTGTTCTCGGTTGGATACAGTGGCTCAGTTGCATCGGGAAAGACGCAACCATGTCTATTAGGCATTGGATGCTATGGGCTGGAGGATGAGTTGGGCTCAATATTTCAGGATACGGTGAGAGACCCAATTAGGAACCCAGTCTATGCAAATGGTGGGTCTGACTTAACTAAGGAGTGGATCAATATTTCGGATACGGTGAGATTCATGAATTAGAGACCAAGTTTGGGTGCACCATGATTAGAGAATCATTGAACAAGAGTTGTTCACTCATTGGCTAACCCATCACCAATAACTGTTAGGTGAGGTGATGAGTCAGTTGGTGAGACCGCACCACCCACTAGAAATCATCAATCGCGGAGATTTTCGCATCTCTACAGAGGGAGTGTAGGGATCCGAGAAAATAGTGGGAGCTAATTTATTTAAAAATAAAATTTCTAAACAAATTGGTCAAGTCAAAATTACAGTATCTAACTAGAATCTTTGACTCTCTACAGAAAAATGTCTGCGTCCAACCCACTTAGCACGTATCCTAGACACACATAGACTGACTGGACCCAATTATAAAGATTGGCTCAGGAACTACAAAATTATTTTGGGTTCAGAGAAGTTAACACATGTTTTGGACCAGGACCCTCCCACCTTACCAGCTCGTCCATCCACTGAACAGAGAGCGTCTCTGGAAAAATGGATTGACGAAGACAATAAGGCCAGATACTACATGTTGGGCTCGATGTCTGATGAGCTACCAGCGCCAACATGAAGATATCGGGACTGCTCGCCAAATGTTGGCTCACCTGCAGGAGATGTTTGGTGAACAGAGTCGCGCAGCCAAATATCAAGTCACGAAATGACTTTTTAAGGCTAAGATGCGTGATGGGCAGTCAGTCCAAGATCACTGTCTGTCTGACAATGATCAAGGACATGGAAGAGCTTGAGAAGCTCGGTGTGAAGTTGGACTTGGACCTGCAGAATGATATTATTCTGCAATCCTTGACTGATGCATATGGGCAATTCATCATGAATTACCACATGCATAAACTTCAAAATTCCTTGGCCGAGTTGATGAATATGCTGGTTACCGCTGAGCTTTCTATGAAAGGTTCTAAAGGCTCAGTTCTTGCTATGGAACGGACTTCTTCCAAAAGAAAGTCTTATGGAAAGAAAAAGAAGTCTGTGAAAAAGCAAAAGGTGGAAGGATCAAAGAAGAAGAAGGCAGAATCAAAGAAAAAGGCCGATGGCAAAGGAAAGTGTTTCCATTGCAACAGCGACGGCCATTGGAAGCGAAACTGCCCTACTTACCTGGCCACCCTGAAGAACAAGAAGGAAGGTCCTTCTGGAGGTATGCTCGTTATTGAGTCTAACCTTACGGTTTCTTCTGCATCCAGTTGGGTGCTTGACT
Source organism: Cocos nucifera (assembly GCA_006176705.1). NCBI lineage: Eukaryota > Viridiplantae > Streptophyta > Magnoliopsida > Arecales > Arecaceae > Cocos > Cocos nucifera. The sequence goes on along the minus strand of QRFJ01007971.1, from coordinate 573 downwards.
CTGGTTCTAGTGCTCATCTGTGCACTTCTATGCAGGGTCTTGAGGATAGCAGGAGGCTGAGGGATGGAGACATGATCCTACGCATCGGTAATGGAGCAAGAGTTGCTGCAGTAGCCGTGGGAACATACCCTCTGCGATTACCATCTGGTTTAGACTTAGTTTTAAAAGACTGTTATTATGTGCCTGCAGCTAGCAGGAATTTGATTTCTATTTCATGCTTAGCACAAGAAGGTTATGTGATCACCTTCTTTAAGGACCATTGTAACATTCTTTATGAAAGAAATAAAATTGCAAATGGTTTCCTTGTTAATGGTCTTTATCAGTTGCATATTGATGTACCTGTTTTAACTATCAAGCAAAACGTGAATGCCAAACGAACCAAAACCTAGGGATAGTCCAAACGACAGATATCTATGGCACCTGAGATTAGGTCATATAGCAGAAGATAGGATTAACAAATTGGAGAAAAATGGGCTATTGAGTCCATTGACTTTTGAGTCATATCCAAACTTGTGAATCTTGTCTTCAAGGCAAAATGACTAAACTCCCTTTTGTTGGACATGGGGAGAGGGC
>QRFJ01007970.1:0-79381 GCA_006176705.1 Cocos nucifera | reverse complement strand
CCATCTAGAAGCCAGAATGTGGCTGACACTTATAATACACTTAGGGGCAAAAAATTATAATTGTTGATATAATCAATAAAAATGGGTTATTTTCTATCCATAATTGTATTTGATGTCTATTGATATATTCTTTATGGAGTCATAATGGGTAATGATTAACTCATATTTCAAGAGTTGAAATTAAGACATGAAATAATCATTATTAACTCATAAAATGCTTAGCCGATCAGTAGGAATCACTCACGAGGTTGGTGATTGATCCGGAGGTTGGTGTACAATTCACTTCTCTTTTAGTAGATGAGTCTTGAGTCTATGGTGTGGAGACATCAGAAGCGAGAGTACAGGTACTCGTTAGAGAGCAGAGGGCACTGAGCGTGACCACCTTGAGTAGTCATTAGGAAGTCTACCCTTCTCGTCGATGACTGACTCGATGCATTGCAGCGGATGATGTCTGGTTCTTTGACCTGAGGTGCATCGACAGTTCACCTTGAGGTGTTAATAGTTTGACTAACCATTACTCGATCTTCCTAAGCATGTGGAACCCTAAGTGTATGTTCGGCTATAGCATGTTTGATTGTAGAAATGGATAGCATCAACAGATTAAATCTATCTTACCTCGGTGGTAGAGAAGAAACCCTATGATGAACATGAGAATCAAGTCCAAACGCCAATGGCCGATGGCAGAGTGAAATGATATAAATAAAAAGTTTTCATTTAGATTTTCACAAAGGACTTGAACGAATGAATATACATCATTATGATAGAGACTAGAGTATATGACGTAGTTCACACTTTAACCCTAATCTGATCGGGGCTAAGATACGAGAGAACTTAAATCACACAAGTAGTGCACCAAAAAAGATTCACATTCAGCTCTGATGGGCTTGCCACCAGTATACATTTTACATGCAGGTGTGTCACTGGTAGATTTTAGGAGCAAAGAATGATTTAGATGATCGAATCATTTCTAGCTATCGAATCAGAAGAGTTCTGATCACATCGAAAAGGAGTTTCGATGATGTCGATGATAGAGATCATTGACATATCCATATACATATAGATCTGGAACCTAACTAGGTCATACAAACAAGGGTTTGAATCTAGTGATTCATTAATTGAACTGATCTAGTTCCAATTTGATCATGAATGAGATTCTCAATTAGATTCAAGAAAATATCGCTAGCACTCGATTGAACTAACGTTTTCTCATTACTATCAATATAATAAGTTGTACTGACTAAGCCAAGGAGTTTGTTGCTCATTAGAGGCCTTCATATGGTCTAATAGAGGTTGTTCCAAGTCAGAAAAGGTTGTCTTATTCTGTAAGACATTACCTGCCATTTTTGGTCACCTACTATTTCTTGTTTCTTTGACTTTGGTCAAAAGTCTACCTCTTGACTGGTCAAATGTTGGACCATTATACTTTGACTTCTGTCCACATGTCACACACCTAATTGGAGAACTAGGTGGGGGCCTGTCCTCTGCCAGAACTCGGCAAAGGAGAAGGCGACGCCACCCTTGGTGTGTGGCCCAAGCTGGAGGCGCTAGGAGTCCTGTTGGACAGGGACTCCATTCCTTTTTGGATTCCAATTTAAGAGTTCTCCTAAGAACCAACCTTGACTGATCTTAGGGCCCTCTAAGGAGAAATTTAGGAGACTCTATTCCACCAATCAGATTTAGATATTGATTTCCATAAAAGAGTTTGTGATTGGTTGGAAGAAAGAGGAAGTTGGATCACAGTTAGCCTATAAATAAGACCTACGCCCAATTAAAGAGTGACGTACTGATATTATTGTAGATCTCCATAGCCCCACAAGGCCTTTTCTCCTCTAGTCCTCCATTGCCAAAGCATTCTTCTCCCGTCGCCTTTCCATTTCCAAAAGGGTTTTGGACCTTGGTTGGTGCAATCTAGACAAGATAAAGGTGAGTGAAAGCTAGAAGGCTGGCTGCTGCAAAGGATGACTGCTGAGATCTTCAAAAGGAGTTTTGAAGATCCATCCAGATCAGATCCAGATTAATTTCTGAGATGTGATAGAAAAGAAGAGGGATCTCAGAGCCTAGCCTGAGTAGATATCGGTACGAGGCCAGACTTGCATGGCTTGACACAGAACCTTCCGCTGTTACAGGATCATTCAATGGTAATAAGATTAACCCACTTCAAGGTAAATTAAATCTGATTTAATTTATCTAATTTTTATTTTAAATTTCTAAAAATAATAATTAGATCTAAAAATATCTTTAGATCTATCTAAATTAAAGAAAATTTTTTTAAAATATATCTCTTTGATCTGATCAGATCTGAACCAACCTGTTCGAAAATCAGGAATTTCCTTCAACTGGTATTAGAGCGAGGTTCAAAAGTGTTTTAGTCTATTTTTAAATTTATTTTAATTAGGAAAATAAGTAATTTTTAGATGTCACATAAGATGTATCAGATCTGAAATTAGGCAAAAAATTAAAATTAAATAATTTGGATCTAAGATTAGAAAATATGCATGACTAGTTCTAAAATAGAATAGTTCTAATAAATAGTACTTGTATGTTTTTAACTTTAATTTGATTAAATTCATTATTTTAGATTGATTTATTTACTATTTTTATTATAATGGTTATTAATAACATCTTAAAAATGAGTAATAAAATTATTTAATTTTTAAATATCATATGAGGTTATGATCGATGCATGTCTAGACTAAGTTGAGAATAGTTTACCATAAATTGTCTAGATAGAATTTATTTTGAATTAGATCATTAAATCTAATTTTTTAGATTATTATGAGATAATTTAGATTCTAAAATTATCATGATTCGAATACATGAGATGTATGCAAAATAATTGCCATATGATATAGATCTAATTGTATATGGGGAAAGATTAGATCGATTTATAGATCTCGTATAAAATACCTATTTTCTCGTAAGTGATATTCTGTCTCTAGAATTACTATTTTTTTAGTACATGATCGCAAATGTTCCTGAATTAAGGCGTATCCTCTTTGCCGATCTGAATCATTAAGTATTGAAGAAGGGTTTATAAAAGAGCCCTTCTCATTCTCAGTATCGTTGGCTGCCGTTTTTCTTATGATGTGGAGGGGTGCCTGTGCAGTCTTCGTTCACTCTAATCAAAATACCCCTAAATCTATAGTCAACGTGAAGTCTTACTTCTGTGACACAGAATCCCAGTATGCCTTTGAGAAACAATCTTAAGGATTTATTGTGCATATCTTTATGGTATGAACCCTACTTAATTAAAAAATTAAGATATATAGAATATATAATTAGCATCTAAAATTAGAATTTTTATATGCTAAGACCATATTCATAATACTTGGATCTCGGGCTTGGGTAGCTCAATTTTAGAGTCTAGCCGGCTCGATCTTCATAACATCAAACTTAAAGACTACACAAGCCAGGCTATGCTGATTAATCCATATACCGAGTCAGAGCACCCGTTGCAGTATAGTAGATCGCGTGAATCCATTGCAACGCTATCAATAACTCAAACCTAGTTTAGCTATACAAAACTGTGACCTGAGCCCACTCTACAGCAGGCGAACAGACCAACTAATAGGATTACAGTTCTAGGTGTCCAAGACTTTCCGAACTCCATATCATCAAAGTGCAAGACCTTCAAAATTTAGGATACTCACATCAAGAACGGTTTACGAGTCTGCATATAGTGAAGGACTAACCAATTTGATTCTGACTCACAATAATATTGGATGTTAGTAAGTTTGGCAACTACGACTCGACTGGTTTTTAATTGGAAGCTACTCGACCTGAGATGCGTTGTTGATACGAGTTAATGGCATATCTCCTTATCCCACCGATCTCCAACTTACCTGGCCATTTATCTGTTGATACAGTCTGATCTGATGGTGGTCAATATTTGAGCAATACCCATGCCACATAGGTAGTCATAATTGTTTATGACATGATGATAAGTCTAGTTTAATGAGACCTGAATCAATTCTTCCTAATAGAAAGATTAAGTCTGAGATTTCCACCATTGTAGATAATGTGCGGGCCTTCGGGGTTGATTATTCTCGACTGGAATACAAGTGGCTCAGTTGCATCGAGAAGACGCAACCAGCTCTATTAGGCATTGATGCTATTGGCTTGGAGGATGAGGTGGGGCTCAATATTTCGGATCGGTGAAGGAGCTCATTAGAATCTAGTCTATGCAAATAGGGGGATCTGACTTGAACTAAGGAGTGATCAAGATATTCCAGATACGGTATGAAGATTCGACATGAATTTAGAGATCAAGTTTGGAGGCACATGATTAGAGAATCATTGAACAAGAGTTGTTCACTCATTGGCTAACCCATCATTAATAACTGTTAGGTGAGGTGATGAGTCAGTTCGTGAGACCGCACCACCCACTAGAAATCATTAATCATGGAGATTTTTACATCTCTACAGAGGGAGTGTAGGGATCTGAGAAAATAGTGGGAGCTAATTTGTTTAAAAATAAAATTCCTAAACAAATTGATCAAGTCATAATTACATTATCTAACTAGAATCTTTGACTCTCTACAGAAAAATGTCTGCATCCAATCCATTAGCACGGATCTTGGACACACACAGACTGACCGGACCCAATTATAAAGATTGGCTCAGGAACTACAAAATTATTTTGGGTTTCGAGAAGTTAACCCATGTTTTGGACCAGGACCCTCCCACCTTACCAGCGCATCCATCTATTGAATAGAGAGCTTCTCTGAAAAAATGGATAGACGAAGATAATAAGGTCAGATATTACATGTTGGGCTCGATGTCTGATGAGCTCCAGCACCAACATGAAGATATCGGGACTGCTCGCCAAATGTTGGCTCACCTACAGGAGATGTTTGGTGAACAGAGTCGCGCAGCCAAATATCAAGTCACGAAATGACTTTTTAAGGCTAAGATGCGTGATGGGCAGTCAGTCCAAGATCACTGTCTGATAATGATCAAGGACATGGAAGAGCTTGAGAAGCTCGGTGTGAAGTTAGACTTGGACCTGCAGAATGATATTATTCTGCAATCCTTGACTGATGCATATGGGACAATTCATCATGAATTACCACATGCATAAACTTCAAAATTCTTGGCCGAATTAATGAATATGCTGGTTACTGCTGAGCTTTCTATGAAAGGTTCTAAAGGCTCAGTTCTTGCTATGGAACGGACTTCTTCCAAAAGAAAGTCTTATGGAAAGAAAAAGAAGTCTGCGAAAAAGCAGAAGGTGGAAGGAACAAAGAAGAAGAAGGCAGAGCCTGAAGAAAAAGGCCAATGTCAAAGAAAAGTGTTTCCATTGCAACAGCAACGGCCATTGGAAGCAGAACTGCCCTACTTACCTGGCCACCCTAAAGAACAAGAAGGAAGGTCCTTCTGGAGGTATGCTCGTTATTGAGTCTAACCTTATGGTTTCTTCTGCATCCAGTTGGGTGCTTGACTCTGGTTCTAGTGCTCATCTGTGCACTTTCATGCAGGGATCTTGAGGATAGCAGGAGGTTGAGGGATGGAGACATGATCCTACGCATCGGTAATGGAGCAAGAGTTGCTGCAGTAGCCGTGGGAACATACCCTCTTCGATTACCATCTAGTTTAGACTTAGTTTTGAAAGACTGTTATTATGTGCCTGCAGCTAGCAGAAATTTGATTTCTGTTTCATGCTTAGCACAAGAAGGCTATGTGATTACCTTCTTTAAGGACCATTGTAACATTCTTTATGAAAGAAATAAAATTATAAATGGTTTTCTTATTAATGGTCTTTATCAGCTACATATTGATGTACCTGTTCTAACTATCGAGCAAAATGTGAATGCCAAACGACCTAGGGATAGTCCAAATGATAGATATCTATGGCACCTGAGATTAGGTCATATAGCAGAAGATAGGATCAACAAATTGGAGAAAAATGGGCTATTGAGTCCATTGACTTCCGAGTCATATCCAACTTGTGAATCTTGTCTTCAAGGCAAAATGACCTAAACTCCCTTTTGTTGGACATGGGGAGAGGGCCACAGATCTCCTTGCCCTAGTACATACTGATGTGTGCGGCCCATTTGATGTGCCGACTAGAGGCAATTTTGTCTACTTCATTACCTTTACCGATGATCTGTCTAGGTATGGGTATGTGTATCTTATGAGACACAAGTCTGAAGCTTTTGAAAAGTTCAAAGAATTCAGACATGAAGTAGAAAAACAAACTGAAAAACCCATTAAGGTTCTTCGATCAGATCGAGGAGGTGAATACCTTAGTCGGAAATTCCTAGACTATCTCAAAAAAATGGCATAGTCTCTCAATGGACTCCACCAGGAATACCTCAACTCAACGGAGTTTCAGAACGGAGAAATCGGACCCTATTGGATATGGTTCAATCCATGATGAGCTTCACAGACCTTCCTAATTTTCTTTGGGGACATTCATTGTTAACTTTAATTTATCTACTGAATAGGGTTCCCTCTAAGACCGTTCCTACCACACCGTATGAGATATGGTACGGTAAGAAACCAAGTCTGAGTCATCTCAGAATTTGGGGTTGTTCGGCTCATGTCAAAAGACAACAAACGGACAAGTTAGAGTTTAGGTCCTTCAGAGCTCGATTCATAGGATATCCTAAAGAGTCATTAGGATACTATTTCTACATTCCAGAAGACCATAATGTGATTGTGAGTCGACATGCCATCTTTCTTGAAAAATAGTTTATTCAAGATAGCGGCATTGGAAAGCAGATCAAGCTTGATGAGAAAGTCTCACAAGTACAATGAGCTAAGGACCAATTGGAACCAAATCAGGTTGAGCCAATAAGAACACTACCTCCTCCACCTCATAGATCGGAAAGAGTTTCTCATCCCCCTGAAAGATACTTAGGTATTATTTCAGAGAAAGTAGAGGAAATATTCCTCGTAGGTAATGGTGCTCATGGTGATGATCCCAAAACCTACAATGAGGCGATATCAGATATCGACTCCGAGAAATGGCTAGAGGCAATGCAGTCAGAAATTGACTTGATGCACTCAAACCAAGTCTGGACCTTGGTAGATCCACCAGAAGGTATAGTACCTATTGGGTGTAAATGGATCTTCAAGAGAAAGATTGGTGTAGATGGGAATGTGGAGACATTCAAGGCTAGACTAGTGGCAAAAGGTTATAGTCAATGCGAAGGCATTGACTATCAGGATACCTTTTCCCCAGTGGCTATGCTAAAATCCATCCGCACATTGCTTGCCGTTGCAGCCTATTTTGATTATGAAATATGGCAAATGGACATGAAAATGGCATTCTTGAATGGATATCTTGAGAAAGATATCTATATGGAACAGCCGCTAGGTTTCACATCCAGTGATACTGATCATAAGGTTTGCAAGCTGCAAAGGTCCATATATGGACTTAAGCAAGCATCTCGGAGCTGGAACACTCGTTTCAATGATGTGATCAAAATGTTTGGTTTCATCAAAAATGAAGAGGAATCGTGTGTCTTCAAAAAGGTCAGTGGGAGCGCTGTTGTCTTCCTCGTATTGTACGTGGATGACATCCTCCTTATTGGGAATGATATTTTCATGATGACAACAGTCAAATTATGGTTGTCCAAGAAATTCTCCATGAAAGACCTAGGTGAAGCATCCTTTATTCTAGGAATTAAGGTCTATAGGGATAGACCGAATAGGATGCTAGGACTTTCACAGAAGATGTACATAGAGAAAGTACTAAAGAGGTTTAGTATGGAAAACTCTAAGAGGGGATTAATACCCTTCAGACATGGTATTCATCTTTCCAAGAAGATGTGCCCTAGCACATCTGAGGAAATAGAATGCATGAGCAAGATCCCTTATGCTTCTGCAATAGGGAGCCTCATGTATGCCATGCTATGTACACGACCTGATATAGCCCATGCTGTGAGTGTCACAAGCAGATATCAGTCAAATTTAGGTGAAGAACACTGGACTTCTGTGAAATGTATCCTTAAGTACTTGAGAAGAACTAAGGATATGATGTTGGTCTTTGGTAATGGAGAACTCCAAGTCCAGGGATACACAGACTCGGATTTCATGTCCGATATAGATGATCGAAAGTCGACATCTGGAAGTCTGTTTGTGTGCAATGGTGGTGCTGTCAGCTGGAAGAGTTTCAAGCAAACCGGTGATAGCAGATTCCACCATGGAAGTAGAATATATCGCTGCATCAGAGGCTACGAAGGAAGCATTCTGGTACAAGAAGTTTGCTGCAGAAATTGAAGTAATGCCATCAGATGCCATTCCTCTATACTGTAACAACAATGGCACCATAGCCCTTGCTAAGGAGCTAAGGTCTCACCAGAAATCCAAGCACACTGAACGGCGATACCACCTCATCCGCGATTACCTCGAGAAGATTACGTCGAGGTCAAGAGAGTCAACTCCATAGATAATGTGGCAGACCCACTTACAAAGTCATTGGGCCAGCAGAAGATCGAAGCCCACCTTGAGAAGATGGGACTTAGACTTGTAGCCAATTGGCTTTAGGACAAGTGGAAGATTGTTAGATATATGTGCCCTAGAAGCCAGAATTGGCTGACACTTGTAATACACTTCTAGGGGCAAAATTATAATTTTGACTATAATCAATAAAATGGGTTATTTTCTATCACATATGTGTATTTAGTGTCTGTGATACATCCTTTGAGTTAATGGTAATGATAATTCATATTTTCAAGAGTTGAAAATTTAAGACATGAATAATCATTATTAACTCATAAAATGCTTCCGACCATAGGATCATCACGAGGATGGTGATTGATTGGAAGGTTGGTGTACAATCGCTTCTCTTTAGTAGATGAGTCTTGAGTCTATGGTGTGGAGACACCGGAGCGAGAGTATAGGTACTCGTTAGAGAATGAGGGCACTGAGCGTGACCACCTCGAGTAGTCATTAGGGAAGTCTACCTTCTCGTCAATGACTGACTCGATGCTGCAGTAGTGTGTCTGGTTCTTTGACCTGAGGTGCATCGACAGTTCACCTTGAGGGTGTTATAGTTTGACTACACCATTACTCGGATCTCCTAGCCATATGGAACCCTGAGGTGTATGTTGGCTATAGCATGTTCATTGTAGGAACTGGATAGCATCAAGATGGAATCTATCTACCTCGGTGGTAGAGGAGCAGCCCTATGATGATCATGAGAATCAAGTCCAGAAGTCCATGGCCATGGCAGAGTGAAATAATAGAAAGAGTTTCTATTTAGATTTTCACATTGGACTTGAATCGAATGATTACATCATATGACAGAGACTAGGGTTTGACGAGTTCACCTTAACCCTAATCTGATCGGGGCTCAAGATAGAAGAACTTAATCACACAGGTAGCTGCACCAAGAGGTTCGCATTCAGCTCTGATGGGTTGCCACCATATACTGCTAGGTGTCACTGGTGGATTTTGGGAGCAATTAGAATGATTTAGATGATCGATCATTCTAGCTGTTCGAATCAGAAGAGTTCTGATCCATCGAAAGGAGTTTCGATGATGTCGATGATAGAGATCATGACATATCCCATTACCATACAGAACTGAACCTAACTGGGTCACACAAATAAGGGTTTGAATCTGGTGATCATCAATTGAACTGATCTAGTTCAATTGATCTGAATGAGATTCAATTAGGTTCAAGGAAATCGTGCTAGCACTCGATTGAACCTAACGTTCTTCTTTTACTATCATAAATAAGTTGTCCTGACTGAGCCAAAGGAGTTTGTGCTCAATCAGAGGCCTTCATATGGTCTGACTGGAGGTTGTCCAAGTCAGAAAAGGTTGTCTTATTTTGTAAAACATTATCTGCCATTTTTGGTCACCTGCCATTTCTTGTTCTTTGACTTTGGTCAAAAGTCTACCTTTGACTGGTCAAATGTTGACCATTGACACTTTGACTTTCTGTCCATGTGTCATGCACCTATTGGAGAGCTGGTGGGGGCCTGTCCCCCTACCAGAACCTGGCAAGGAAGAGGGCGCACGCCACCCTTGGCGTGTGCCCAAGCTGGAGGCGCCCAGGAGTCCCTGTTGGACAGGGACTCCATCTCCTTTTTGGATTCCAATTAGAGTTCTCCTAAGAACCAACTTTGACTGGTCTTAGGCACCCTCTAAGGAGGAATCCTAGGGGACTCTATTCCCACCAATCAGATTTAGATCTGATTTCACAAAGAGTTGTGATTGGTTGGGAAGAAGAGGAGTTGGATCACAGTTAGTCTATAAATAAGACCCTGCGCCCAACTCAAAGATGTATCTGAATTAATTGAGATCTCCATGCCCCAAGGCCTTTTCTCCTCTCCTCCTCCATGCCAAAGCATCTTCTCCCTCTCCTCTCCATGTCCAAAAGGGTTTTGGACCTTGGTTGGTGCAATCTAGACAAGATAAAGGTGAGTGAAAGCTAGAAGGCTGCACTACTGCAAAGGACGACTGCTGATCTTCAAAAGAAGTTTTGAAGATCCTCCAGATCAGATCCAGATCTAATTTTTGGAGATGTGAGAGAGAAGAAGAGGATCTCCAGATCCAGCCTGAGTGGATACCGGTAGAGGCCAGGCACTTGCATGGCTTGATCCAGAACCTTCCGCTGCTTACAGGATCATCAACGGGTAATAGGATTACCCACTTCAAGGTAAATTAAATCTAATTTAATTTATCTAATTTTATTTTAATTTTTAAAATAATAATAACTAGATCTAAAATATCTTAGATCTGATCTGGATCAAAGAAAAAAATTTTTAAAATATATCTCTTGATCTGATCAGATCTGAACGAACCTAATCTGGGAAATCAGGATTTCCCTTCAGCTGGCACACGATTGGATCTAACTTTCTTCTTCTATGAATTTTTTGATTGATCTGGACTTAGTCAAATTAGATTTGGTTCATCCAAGAATCCTGTATAGATTTATCCTAGCCTGACTGGATCTTATCCTGATGAGATCAAATCTTATCCTAGTCAGATCAGCCATTGTCCCAATCCTAGATTGAAAGGATCAGGACAAGACCCTTTGACTTGGTCTTATGTAGGAAAGAAACAAGGAGCACGCACCCCCTAGTGTTTTTTCATGGGGCATGCATCCCAGGTGGTTTCTTAGAGAGAGAAGGGTGCATGCCAATCCCTAACATGCACCCCCCATGGATAAACATGAAGAGGTTGAGGAGGTTGCTTATTTGAATGGGTCAAACAAGTTTGAAATACATCAAACTCGTGGAAGTTTTTCTTCCTGTGCCAGCACCCCTTATCTAGATAAAGAGACACATATTTCTGTGGGGTTTTTTACAACAATAAACCCATAAAAAAATAGAATGGGGCATGGAGGCTAGGGAGAGTCCTTCTACTTTAAGCAAATTGATTCGGTCAATTGTTTAAAGCCCTAGGACTCTTAGGTATCCTATTTTGTCTATAAATAGGGACCTGACCAAAGGTTTTGGCCAATTCTAGATCCCATGCCCAAATCCTATTCCTCTCCTCCATGCCTCCTCTCCCTCCTTATCTCTCTCTTCTCCATGCCCAAGTGTTGTGCCGACTAGCATTCCGAGCATCGAGGTGCTATTAGTGCAAGATCGTGTCAAGGAGTCTCCGATCGTGTGTCGATTGGATTACTGTCAGAGATTATATCAAAGGCACACCAAGGAGATCTAGATTTTAATTTTCTAAGATCAGATCTAGAAGAAGAATACCTCTAGATCTGATCTGAGCCGATGCTGGTAGAGGTCAGGCATGTGTGTAGTTGAAGTCAGATCTCGGACAACATTCAGATCATCGCTTTGAGTGAACAGTTCAGTCAAATCAGGTGATATTTGATACACAAATTTTAGTTTTTAGTTTTATATTTTAATTATCAGATCTAAAAATTCTTAGATCTGATTGGATCAACAAATAAAAATTTTTAAATTTCACTGCATAATCTAATTTGATCAGGCCAATCCTACAGTTCCTTCAATCATATGCAAAAGAGGTTCTTGACTAATCAAATGCTTTGAATGCTGATAAAGAATGCCTTGTTTTCCTCTTTGAATACACTTAGAAAATTTAAGAAAGAATTGATTAGGAGTTGGTGAACTTTCTTGGAAGCTTTGAATGCTCAAAGTTCTCTCTTGTTCATAAAACAATGCTAAAACCTTAACTCCATTCTTTTACTTGCCTTTTCTTTTATCCCTTAATCATTCCCTTAAGGCTCAGATTGATTTGACCTTGATTCTAGATATTTATGATCATTGGAGATGGAAATAGTCATCGTTGAAAATTTTTTCTTGATGAAGACATACTTCTGCAGAGCTAGCCATTATGCCTGTTAGATAGCATCGAGCCAGCTCGAATTTGACCTTGGGTTGGCTTGAGCAGCATTTCTTCACAAATTATCATTCTGTCTCACTAGAAGACCCAACTCAGATCTTGCTTTGAGCTAGCTCGAGCTATAGAACTCAAATTTTATCTTTCTATCATGCCGAGAGAGCTGGCTCGGATTTATCTCAAGCTGGCTTAAATTGCAAACTTAAGAAACAATATTTTTGTCATCCTAAGAGAGTGGTTTGGGTGTTACTTCGAGCTGGCTTGAACTACAGGATCCAAAAATAACTTTTCTGCCATCCTGAGAGAGCTGGCTCGGATCCATTTTGAGCTGACTCGGCTGCATGCCAAGCCAAAGTATTAAGGGGGTGTTGTGCTAGAGCTTGCTCGATTCTTGGGTGGGTCGATTTGGATTCTTTCAGATGATTTTTTTTTGAGATAAAATTCTTCAAAAATAGTTTTACTTGACTCAGTTAATCTATTACATTTGGAGTCTTTCAATAATCTTTTTCTTCTTAAAAAAATATTCTTTGATAAACTTGAAAAATGTTAGTATAAAATTATGCTCCAATCTTTTGTAATCAATAAAATCATTCTTGGGGACAACAGTACTGTGCGGGAGATTGTTGATCTAGGCTTTGGAATTGAACTAATTTCTAGACAAGAAGGTCAATTTTATCTAATTTTTGAGTTATCAAGTTTAAGTCAATCTTAGAACTATATTCTGAGTATTTAAACTTATAGATTCCTACCTACTTTTGGTGGGGAATTGACCTTTCATAGAAAAATAATGAAGCATAATTGATCAAATTTTCACTCAAGGTATCAAACAAGGCATAGGCTTCATCCTCACTTTTGCTTATGAATGCATCTCCACTAGATACATCTACCATCTATCTATATTGATCTCTTAAATTCTTATAGAAATCTAGAATAATTTGCCACTTAGATAGACCATGGTGTGGGCATTTTCTAGGAAGTTTCTTAAGTCTCTTACATGACTTATGAATTTATTCTCTTGAAAGCTAACCAAATCCAATGATGGCTTGCCTCATGGTGTTGGTTCGATCTATGGGATAAAATTGAAAGGAATATATCCTACATGTTGGAAAATATGTTCTAAAGCTAATCATCAGCCTATTGATGGTTGAGCTACTTTATATTTGTAACTAATTCATTAATAAATAAAATATATTTTTGACTTTTTTCATCATAAGTATTCATCTTCTAACGAACTCCATTGTTGTGATGAAGTCCGTAGGACTATTTAGCTTTGATAAAGAGAGGATTTATCGATTAGTTCTTAAATTTGTTCATGACCAAATGATAGGCTGTTAATAAGGATGACAGCATCTATCGAGAATAGGTTGCCATATGCCATATAGGTTGGTTGTCCTCTTAACCAAGGAGTATGGAGACACTGGTATAGCATATAGGTGAGATGTATAGGTACATTATCATTGAACGTGACCAACTCCAAAGCATTCTGCTGTCGAGAATGTCTCTGATGGGATATAGATATAAGTATCCCTTTAACCTGAGATCATCTCAGTGACCTGCAAGCAACTTACTGTGCTTTGGTATTGGACTAACTAAATTTTTAATTCAGTAATGAAAGGCTTCTGAGCATAGTCAAGTACTTGTGAAGTCAAAGTGTGATCAAGATGGGATTGACCACTCCAAGAGTTGGAGAAGAATGTATCACTGTATTTCAATATAGCAAAATCTTGGTCAGGATAATCCATCAGATGGATTTAATATTTTAAAATACAATATGGTTAATCTGATCAGAGTTGATAGTTAAACTCTGAGGTATCCTATAAGCATTTTGGTCAAGAAAATGAATTATATTGAAACTATATCCGTAAGGATGGTGTTCTATACCTTCGACCTATCCGACCGTCAGGTATCATTGTTAGATAGTCACTTCGATTGGTATAAAAATTTATTCATATGCTACCGACTTAGGCTCGGACCTATGACATCATATACATTAGAGCTTATAATCTAATCAGATGGTTGATCAACGATTAAGAATCATTCTAGGATTAAACAATCAATACGATTGGTGTTTAACCTAGTGCAAGTGTTGTAGGAGGATCAATTAGCAATTAGATTGCTAATTGGCTTAATTTGATTAAATCAAAGAGCTGAGATTAAGTCTAATTAAATATGATTTAATTAGATTTGGTTTGGTCTTGATTGAATCAAGTCCAATTGACTTATTGGATAAGCCAAGTGCAAGGAAGAACTAATCCTAGTCTAACTAGGACTCGGATCAACCCAATTTTCTAATTTGATTAAAAAATTAAATAAAAATTTAATTTAATTTAATTTAATTTAATTAAGCTTTTAAATGGATTAGGGTCATATTTAATTATGTTGGTTTACTCTTGATTTTATTTGGTTAAAAGACCTTGTTTGACCAAGTCAAAATAGGAGTCCTAGTGTGACTAGGACTCCCTAACCTTGTGCCACCTTAGCCCACGCCCATTTTTCTTTGTTTTGTGTGTGAGATCTCCTTTCCCTGATGTTCATGCATGCCCATCTCTCCCTCCTTTTCTCATAAGGCAATTTGTTGGAAGACCAAGTCAAAAGGAGAGTTAGTTTTGCTTTAGGATTCTATGAGATATAGAAGCCTTGTTGACCAAAACACCTTCCCTTGAGTTTCACCCCCTATTTTATTAATTCTTCCCTTATTCCATGTGAGAAACCACTTTTTTATGTGCCCTCCCTTGCTGGTCCATGCCAATAATTGTGGAGGAGGTGCTCAAGAGTTGGGCACCCCTTGTCTTGCCCTGTTTGACCTTTTCTTGTCTAGTTTTTGACCTAAACAAGGACTCTTCTTTTTTTCTCTATTTATTAGATAAATTTTTGGCTAAAAATTTATGTGAAATATAGAGCATTGGAAGAGGTTTGGGGTATGCAAAAATTAGAGGAAGAGGGTCCTTGGGCGTGGGGGTTCCATAGGCACCAAACTAGGTATCTAGGTGAGAGAAAAGAGAAGAAGAAGAGGGTCTTCTTCTAGGACAGTTTTATTCTTCATCTCTCCTCCTTCTTTTGAGTTTTTTCTAAGAGAATCTTAGATCAAAAAACTCTCCTCTTTCTTCTCATATTTTAGAGAGTCCAAGTTTTAAAATAGAAAGCATCGGATCGACCATCAAAGAAGGATTAACACGGTATTAGCATGCTGTGCTGATTTCCCGCATCAAACTTCAGATCCGAGTTCGTAGGCTCGTGTGGATGACACCTAGAGGTTGGATACATGTATGACTTATGACTTTATCCTCAAGCCAAGATCAGAAAGTTAGAACATCTAAGTTGCATAGGTAACAGATCTGATCTATTGATTTCATACCTTCATTAAATGTAGTGTAGATCTATATTGATCTGATCAATCTTTCCTTCTCCTTTATGTTTTTAATTTTTAATTTAATATTATGCCTTGATTATATAATAGATCTAAAATCTAGATATTTATATATTTATTTAAATAAATATTTAATTTATTTAAGTCTTTCGCTGTCTGATCCAGAAAAAGTTTCAAGATCTACCTATGAAACCCTAGATCTAGTTTCTTCAATTGGTATCAGAGCCTAGGTTCTTATTACATAATTTTTGTGCATGTTTAGATTATTTCTTAAATTAGATGTAATTTATAATATAATTATTAAATCAAAAATTAAAAATCTAGATCTCATGAACTGTCATATGGTTGTCCTGCTGTAAGATTTACCCCTTACAGTAAAATCTAGTCTGACTCTAATCATAAATTTATTAATTTTAATTTAATTTTATTTATAATTTAATAGATTTAAAATAATTTTATATCTAAAAATAAAATATTTTAGATTGTATGGACTACCATAAGGTAGTCCTACCGTGAGGTCTATCCCTTACAGTGGAAATGTTGTCCTAGTACCTACTGATCTAAAATATTGATCATAAAATTTTAGATTAGATCTAAAAAATTTTATGATCTGATTAAAAATATTTTAATCTAATTTTAATCATCATAAATATGTTAGATTTGATCTAAGAAGATTTATGATTGATTATTATTGAAATTATTTCAATTATATTAACCTATTTAGATTAGATCTAAAATAGTTTCATGTTTATTTTACTTGCATATTGATTATGAATCAAACATGCAACTTGGTTGATAGAACCATGTTGTAAAAAATTTTACAAATATGAAAATTATTTTCAAAAAACCAAACCCCAACCCTCAGTCCAAAACTTAATTAAGAATTAAGAAGTTGTTTGATTAGATTCTAGGATTATAAATTAAAGATCCTATGACACGAATCATAACATATTGGATTAATGGATTAGTGAAGATTAGGTCCATTAATTGGGTTAGAACTAAAGTTAGATTAAAGAATGGACTTAATTAATGAATTGACTAAATCTAATAAATTGTTGTCTTAGATTAGGTCAAGGATTCTCTAGATCAATTACAATAGTTGTAGTTGGTCAAGTCCATGTCTTTAACAAGAACCAAATGGACTTAATTCTTGGCTAAGAGGTCTAGCTCGAACTGTTAGGTTGATCTAATCAAGACTAATTAAATCAATTGGTGTCTAAGGTAAGTTTGGCACATATGATCGGTGGATTTTAATTGGCAATCTGCTTACCTGGCCATTTTCTATCGTGTCTAGGGCAAGCTTTGGCAGACCCTTCCATCGATCTCACTTACCTGGCCTTCTTGGTGAGATTGAGTTTTGATCAGATCACTTGACAATTTGAGTTGACCCATGTCGGTTAAGTAAATCAGTGTGACTGATTTAGGTGCTTCTAGACCAGCCTGTTAGTGGTCTCTCTTAAGTTGACTTGGTGAAGCTAGTGGGAAGATCATGATAAGCTGGTTAATCTGACCTACTCACTTCTATAAATAAATCTTCTAAAATTTTTAGGTTTCTAAAATAAAATAGTTATATAATAATTGGATCATAGGCTCCCATTAAAGTTGATGATAATGGGTCTATCAATTGGATAATCATTGGAGGGCCAAAGGCCTGGTGCTTATCGATTGATGGAATTATCATTCATTATATGATCTCTTGGATACATCTTTCTAAATGGTGGTAAGGTGGGTCAACCAAAGTTGGGCCTGATCATTCATTGGTTAGATGGGCCAAGTATGGTCATGTTAATGGTTGGACCTAATTGGATCTTTTTCTGAGAAGGCCAAAGCCAACTGATCAGGGGCTAGGGCAAAATTTAATTACTAGAAGTTATTTGAAGAAATAATTGGTTATGAACCTATCCTTAGATGTACATGGGTGGGCCAACCAAAGTTGGGCTCAGGTACAGTCTATGTGGATTCTAGTACCCACTAAGGAACTACAATAATTTCTCAGATTGAAGGTAGAGGCTATCAATTTGAATAAATAGTGGGAGAACCTTTCGATTAAAATCCAAATCCTTAGATGTAATGAATCAATTACTAATTAGGTTTTATTTTTTTTTTTTATGCAGATATGGCCACTTTCTTATCACTCTGATCATTATTAGACAATGGTAAGTTGATGGGACCCAACTTCAGTAGCTGGTACCAAAAGTTGAAAATAGTCCTGGAGCATGAACGGATACTATATGTGCTAATGGATCATGCACCTGAGGAGCCAGCTGCCAATGCACATGGAACAGTCAGAGACACTTACCAAAAGTGGCTTAATGATCGGACCATGGTGTCCTGCATCATGATGGCTGCTATAAGCGATGAGTTCAGTCACAGATTTGAGATGGCTCAGCCAAAAGACATGCTTCAAGTGTTAGAGGATTTCTTTAGCACACCCGATGACGTGGAGAGGCACAAGACTAGTTGTGCCATCTTCAATGCCAGAATGCAGGATGGTGCCTCTATCATTGATCATATATTATACATGATCAAGCTGATAGAGTGATTGAACAAGCTTGACTTTTTCTTATATAAACAGCTTGGGAAAGATATAATACTGAATTTGCCCAAGTTGTTTCTCCCATTCCTTACTCATTTCAAAATGACAAAACCTAAAGTAGACTACCATGGGTTACTGGGATTACTTCAAAACTTTGAGAAGGATCACCAACTCCACAAAGAGTCAGTGAACTTAGTGGAAGGTTCATCTTCTAGCTCTTGACCCTTTAGGAAAGGAAAGAAGAATAAGAAGAAGAAAGCTAAGAAGGTGCAAGTTCAAGATGGAACATCTATGTAGGGCCAAACCAGAAAGATCAAGTCCGATAAGAGTCAAGCTGAATGCTTCTTTTGCAAAAAGCAGGGGTGCTAAAAAAGGAACTATCCTCAGTACATTGCCTCTCTTGACCCGAACAGGTAGAAAAAGAAGCAAGCTATTGCTGGACAAGATATTTATATGATAACTTCTTGCAATTTTTCTATTTGTAATATTACTGACTGGGTATTGGATATCGGTAGCCCTTACCATATTTGCAATTCATTACAGGGGTTGCAGGTCAGTAGGAGATTTGAGCAAGGTGAAAGGTTTCTGAACGTTGGAGATGGAAGATCAGTTCTAGTTCTAGCTTTAGAAATTTTGAAACTTATATTTGAGTCTCATACCGTTGTTCTTAGTGATTATCACTTCTGTCCCAGTTTCTTGTTAAATATCATTTCTATAGGCCTTCTGGCCAAAAATGATTATGAAATTTCAATAAAGAAACAAGTTTATAATATCATTATGAGTGATGTTACTATTTTCTGTGGACATTTGAATAATGGTGTGTATATGCTATCATAACCTATTAACATAGTCTATTCAACTGGCAAGCATCCTAGATTAGATAGTGTGTCAGATATCTACTTATGGCATTGTAAGCTAGGTCACATAAATAAGAACCGAATAGATAGGTTAAGTTAAGAGGGAATCCTCGAAGTCAGTTATTGTGAATCACTTCCAACCTGTGAATCCTGTATTATTGGTAAAATAACCAAGTCACCTTTTACTGAAAAAGGTGAAAGTGCCACTGAGCTCTTAGGTCTAGTACATACTGATGTATGTGGACCAATGAGCACAAGTGCCAAAGGTGGATATGTCTACTTCATTACTTTCACAGATGATCTATCCAGATATGGATATGTCTATCTGATGAAATATAAGTCGGATTCTTTTGAAATGTTTAAATAATTCTGAAGTGAAGTAGAAAAATAAACTAAAAAGAGTATTAAAACTCTTCAGTCTGACCGTGGAGGGGAATACTTTTTCGATGAGTTTATCACATATCTAGGAGAGAATGGGATTCTCTCCCAATGGACTCCTCCAAAAATACCACAGCATAATGGTATATCTGAAAGGAGGAATCAGACTCTATTAGACATGATCCGATCTATGATGGATTTTGCCAGCTTGCCAATATCCTTTTGGAGATATGCACTCAAATTCACTTGTTATCTATTAAATAGGATTCCAAGTAAGTCTATAGTTAAGACTCTATATAAGATATGGATAGGGCGTAAGCCAGCACTTTCACATATTAGGATTTGGGGGTGCCCGGCTTATGTCAAATAGTTAGTTACAAATAAACTTGAACCTAGGTCTGACAAGTGCACATTTATAGGATATTCGAAAGAGACAAAAGGATACTATTTCTACCATGCTGATGAACAAAAGGTGTTCGTCGGTCTTAGGGCAATCTTTTTGGAAAAGAAAGTCCTTGGTGAAGAAACTGTTGCCTTTAAGATTGAACTTAATGAAATTCAACATGTAGAAAAACCGACACCTATAGCTAAACCAGAATCGAATTTGATTAAATCAATCCAAAGCCCAGTGAACCTACACCATTAAGGCATTTCGGTAGAGTACCGCATCAGCCAGACAAATACTATGATTTTTTGATTCGAGATGGTGATCTCATCGAACTCGATGAAAATGATGAGGATTTGATCACCTATATGGATGCCATGCAAAGACCTAATTCTGAGAAATGGCATGAGGCCATGAAATTCAAAATGAAGTCCACGAAGGTCAACAATGTGTGGACATTGGTTGATCCACCTGAAGGGGTTAAACCCATTGGGTATAAATAGGTCTTTAAAAGAAAGAGGGGTGCAGATGGAAAGGTGGAGACCTATAAAGCCCATTTGGTTGCCAAGGGATATGGTCAATATTATGGTATTGACTATGATGAGACGTTCTCCCCTGTGGTAATGCTCAAGTTCATTCGGATTATGCTTGCAATTGCTGTCCATCTAGACAATGAGATCTGACAGATGGATGTGAAGATAGTTTTTCTGAATGGAGAGTTGATTGAAGAGGTGTATATGATACAACCTGAGGAGTTCACATCCACAGATGAGTCCAAGATGTGCGGGCTTCAGAGATCCATTTAAGGACTAAAGAATGCATCTCAGAGTTGGAACATGCGTTTTGATAAAGTGATCAAAATGTATGGCTTCATTAAGAATAGAGAAGAATCCTACATTTACAAATGGGCAATTGGTCCAGCAGTGGTATTTTTTATTTTGTACATGGATGACATTCTCTTAATCGAGAATAACAACTCCGCATTGCAGAAAATAAAAGTCTGGTTGTCATCATAGTTCTCCATGAAGGACTTGGGTGAAGCATCTTACATCCTAGGGATGAAGATCTATAAGGATATATCTAAAAGGATGCTTGGATTATCCCGGTCCATATATATAGATACTATGCTGAGCATGGAGAATTTCAAAAAAGGCTATCTTTCGATAGGCCATGAAATTTCTCTCTCTAAGAAGGATTGTCCGACAACTCCGAAAGAGAGAGAGCGTATGAGTAGAGTGCCATATGCTTCGACAGTGGGATCTATCATGTACGCCATGACATGTACGAGATCAGACGTGGCATACTCACTAGGAATAGTGATTAGATACCAGTCTGACCCCAAAGAAAACCACTGAAAAGTGGTTAAAGCCATACTTAAGTATTTAAGAAATACTAGAAACCAATGGTTGGTTTATGGTGAGTTAGATCTAAAATTTATGAGATTTATAGACTCCAGCTTTCAATCTAACCATGATGATAGCAAAAGCATGTCGGGATATATCTTTACTCTGAATGGTGGAGCCATCTGCTGAAAGAGTTCTAATCAGCATACTGTGACAAACTCTATTTGCGAAGCAGAGTACGTGGCAGCATCAGATGCTGCAAAGAAAGCTGTGTGCTGAGAAAGTTTATCATCAAGCACGGAGTAGCACCCTCCTTTGATGGTTCAATCCTGCTTTACTGCGACAGCACTAGTGCCATTGCTCAGGTGAAAGAACCGAAGGCACACCAGCGGATGAAGCACATTCTGCACCGCTTTCACCTGGTCTAGGAGATTATGGATTGAGGTGACGTCGACCTTCAGAAGATCGACGAAAAGGAGAATCTGGCCGATCCCTTCACTAAAGCTCTAAAAATAAAGGAGTTCGACAACCACAAGTCAAAGATGGGTATTAGATACTGTGTCGAGTAGCTTTAGGACAAGTGAGAGTTGTTGAGAAATGTGTTTCAAAGTCAATCATCAGCCTATTGATAGTTGAGCTATTTTATATTTATAATTGATTCATTAATAAATAAAATATATTTTTAGCTTTTTTCATCATAAGTATTCATCTTCTAATGAACTCCATTATTATGATGAAGTTCTTAGGACTATTTAGCTTCGATAAAGAGAGGATTTATCGATTAGTTCTTAAATTTATTCATGACCAATTGATAGATAGTTAATAAGAACGACAACATCTATCAAGCATAAATTGCTGTATGCCATATAGGTTGGTTGTCCTCTTAACCAAAGAGTGTGGAGATACTGGTATGGCATATAGGTGAGACGTATAGGTACATCATCATTGAACGTGACCAACTCTAGAGCATTCTACTATTGAGAATGTCTCTGATAGGATATAGGTATAAGTGTCCCTTTGACCTGAGATCATCTCAGTGACCTACAAGCAACTCACTATGCTTTGGTATCAGACTAACTAAATTTTTAATTCAGTAATGAAAGGCTTCTAGGCACAGTCAGGTATTTGTGAAGTTAGAGTGTGATCAAGATGGGATTGACCACTCTAAGTGTTGGAGAAGAATGTATCACTATATTTCAATATAGCAAAATCTTGGCTAGGATAATCCATCAGATAGATTTGATATTTTGAAATACAATGTGGACAACCTAATCAGAGTTGACCGTTGAACTCTGAGGTGTTCTACGAGCATTTTGGTCAAGAGGATGAATTATATGAAAACTATATCCGCATGGGTTCTAAGGATGTTGTTCTACATATTAGACCTATTCGGCCATCGGATACCATTGCTAGATGATCACTTTGATTGGTATAAAAATTTATTTCTATACTACTGGCTTAGATTTGAATATATGAGGTCATACATATTAGAGCTCACAATTTGATCGGATGGTTGATTAACAATTAAGAATCATTTTAGGGTTAAACAATCGATACGATTGGTGTTTAACCTAATGCAAGTATTGCAGGAGGATCGATTAGCAATTAGATTGCTAATTGGCTTAATTTGATTAAGCCAGAGGATTGAGATTAAGTTTAATTAAATATGATTTAATTAGATTTGGTTTGGGCTTGATTGGATCAAGTTTAATTGACTTATTGGATAAGCCAAGTGCAAGGAAGAACTAGTCCTAGTCTAACTAGGACTCGGGTCAACCCAATTTTTTAATTTGATTAAAAAATTAAATTAGAATTAAATTTAATTTAATCTAATTTAATTAAGCCTTTAAATGGGTTAGGATCTTATTTAATTGAGTTGGTTTACTCTTGATTTTATTTAGTTAGAAGATCTTGTTTGACCAAGTCAAAATAGAAGTCCTAGTGTGACTAGGACTCCCTAACCTTGCGCCACCTTAGCCCACGCCCATTTTTCTTTGTTTTGTGCATGAGATCTCCTCTCTCTGATGTTCATGCATACCCCTCTCTCTCTCCTTTTCTCATAAGGCAATTTGTTGGAAGATCAAGTCAAAAGGAGAGTTAGTTTTGCTTTAGGATTCTATGAGATAGAATCCTTGTTGACCAAAATACCTTCCCTTGAGTGCCACTTCCTCTTTTATTAATTCTTCTCTTATTCCATGTGAGAAACCACTTTTTTATGCACCCTCCTTTGCTGGTCCATGCCAATAATTATGGAGGAGGCGCCCAAGAGTTGGGCACCCCTTGTCTTGCCCTGTTTGACCTTTCCTTGTCTAGTTTTTGACCTAGACAAGGACTCTTCTTTTTTTCTCTATTTATTAGATGAATTTTTGGCTGAAAATTTATGTGGAATATAGAGCATTAGAAGAGGATTGGGGTGTGCAAAAATTAGAGGAAGAGGGTCCTGGGGCGTGGGGGTTCCATAGGCACCAAACTAGGTATCTAGGTGAGAGAAAAGAGAAGAAGAGGGTCCTCTTCTAGGGCTATTTTATTCTTCATCTCTCCTCCTTCTTTCAAGTTTTTTTCTAAGAAAATATCATATCAAAAAAGTCTCCTCTTTCTTCTCATATTTTAGAGAGTCCAAGTTTTGAAGAAGAAAGTGTCGGATTGATTGTCGATGAAGGATCAACACGGTACTATCATGTTGTGCTGATTTTCTGCATCGAACTTTAGATTAGAGTTCATAGGCTCATATGGATGATCTTGGAAATTATGTACCAAAGCCAATCATCAATCTGTTGATGGTTGAGATATTGTAATTAATTTATTAATTAATAAAATTGTTTTTAGCATCTTTTTCATCACAAGTTTATATTTCTAATGAACTCCATTATTGTGATAAAGTCCTTAGGACTATTTAGTTTCGATAAAGAGAGAATTTATCAATCAGTCCTTAAATTTTTTGATGATTAAATAATAGGCTGTTAATTAGGACAACAACGTTAATCGAGCATAGGTCGCTATATGCTATATAGGTTGGTTGTCCTTTTAATCAAGGAGTGTGGAGATACTGGTATGGCATACAAGTGAGATGTATGGGTACATCATTATTGAACATGACCAACTTCAGAGCATTCCACTATCGAGAATGTCTCTGATGAGATATAGGTATAAGTATCTCTTAGACCTGAGATCACCTCAGTGACTTGCAAGCAACTCACTATGCTTTGGTACCAGACTAACTAAATTTTTAATTCAGCAATGGAAGGCTTCTGGGCACGGTCAAGTACTTGCAAAGTTGGAGTGTGATCAAGATGGAATTGACCACTCCAAGAGTTAGAGAAGAATGTATCACTATATTTCAATATAGCAAAACCTTGGCCAGGATAATTCGTCAGATGGATTTGATATTTTGAAATACAATGTGGACAATCTGATCAGAGTTGGCAGTTGAACTTTGAGGTATCCTATGAGCATTATGATCAAGGAGATGAATTATATGAAAACTATATCTGCATGGATTCTAAGGATGGTGTTCTACACCTTCAACCTATCCGACCGTCAGGTATCATTGCTAGATGGTCACTTCGATTGGTATAGAAATTTATTCCTATGCTACCAACATAGGTTCAGACCTATGAGGTCACATACATTAGAGTTCACATTTCGATCAGATGGTTAATCAGTAATTTAGAATCATTTTAGGGTTAAACGATCAATAAGGTTGATGTTTGACCTAGTGCATGTGTTGTAGGAGGATCGATTAGCAATTTGATTGCTAATTAGCTTAATTTGATTAAGCTAGTAGGCTGAGATTAAGTCTAATTGAATATGATTTAATTAGATTTAGTTTGGGCTTAATTGAATCAAATTCAATTGGTTTATTGGATAAGCCAAGTGCAAGGAAGAACTAATTCTAGTCTAACTAGGACTTGGGTCAATCCAATTTTCTAATTTGATTAAAAAATAAATTAAAATTAAATTAAATTTAATCTAATTTAAATAAATTCTTAAATAGGTTAGGGTCTTATTTAATTGGATTGGATTACTCTAATTTTTATTTTATTAAAAGATCTTGTTTGACCAAGTCAAAATAGGAGTCCTAGTGTGACTAGGACTCCCTATTCCTTGCGCCACCTAATCCTCACACCCAACCCCTTTCTCTTTGTATTTTTATGTGAAATTCTCCATGCCCAAAGGCTTCTCATGCCCTCTTTCTCTTTTCTATTTCTCATATGAATGTTTGTTGCATGACCAAGTCAAAAAGAGAAGTTGATTTCGCTTAGGATTCTATGAGATAAAATTTCTAATCAACTAAAAGTCCTTCCCTTCATGCTGCCACCTCCCTTATTTCTCTCTCTCTCACACATTTTATTTTGGGTTTATTTGTGTCCTCCCTTGCTGGTCCATGGTAGAAAAAAAAGGTGGGGCGCCCAAGAGTTGGGCACCCCAACAACTTTCCTTATTTGGTCCTTCCTAGTCTAGGTTTTTGACCTAACTTGGACTCTGCCTATCTCTCTATTTAAAGAGAATTTTTTGCTGAAATTATTTTAAATTTTAGACATTTGAGAGATGTCTTTGGTGTACAAAAATCAAAGAAAAATTCAACTGGGTCATGGAGATATTAAAAACATAAATAAGGGTGTCTAGAAAAAGAACGAAGAAGAAGAAGAGGGTCTTCTTCTAGGATTTTTGTTCCAGATCTCTTCCTCCCTTTTTGTGAGCTTTTAAGAGATATCTTAGAATCACAAATCTTCTTCTTTTCTTTTGGTATTTTAGAGTATCATAGTTTTGAAGAAGAAAGTATCAGATCAATCGTCGAAGAGAGATCATCACAGTGCTAGCATACTATGCTGATTTTCTGCATCAGGATATCTGATCATGTTCGTAGGCTCATGTGGATGACTTCTAGAGTCTGGATGCATGTGCGGCTTGTGACTTCATCTTCAAGCTTGGATCAGCAAGTTAGAATGTCTAACTTGATCAGGCAATAGATCTGATCTGTTATTTTATAGCTGCATTAGATGTAGTATAGATCTAGGTTGATATAATCAATCTTTTTTTTCTTATTTAATTTTTAATTTTTAATTTAAATATCATGCAATAATCATATAATAAGATCTTAGATCTAGGATATTTTAAATTAATTTTGCTTAATTTTAATCTTTCACTGCCTAATCTTAAAAAAGTTTCAAGATCTAGTCCTTAAATCCTAGATCTAGTTCCTTCAGACAACTCCTAGAGGCCGAATGCATGTGCAGCTCATGACTTCATCCTAAAGTCTGGATCAGCAAGTTAGAATGTCTAACTTGCATAGGTAATAAATCTGATCTATTGATTTCATACCTGCATTAGATGTAGTGTAGATCTAGGTTGATGTGATGAACCTTTCCTTCTTCTTTATGTTTTTAATTTTTGATTTAATATTATGCCTTGATCATGTAATAGATCTGAGATCTAGGTATTTCTATATTTATTTAAATAAATATTTAATTTATTTAAGTCTTTCACTGTCTGATCCTAAAAAAGTTTTAAGATCTATCCGTGAAACCCTAGATCTGGTTCCTACACTACAAGCCAATCAAAATATGTATTTTGGTGGGTTATTCTTTTATCTTCCAGACTCATGTAATGATATTTTTATAAATAAGTAAATATATCTTTTATTTCATCATATGTTGTGTTTTAATTATTTATTTAAGATTATGATGAACCCCATGGATTAGGGCTATGATTTTAGAGTTACGATGAGATCATACCTGTGAGATCTAAAATCTTAAAATTCTAATCTAAAATATTTTTGATCGATGGAACATTAAGTTGAGGATCAATATTTTTGGAAAGACTAGCACATCTTATATATGCTCATTGAAGAGGATGATTGATCTCACAATCACTTATGTATGACACTAATACAAGAATGTGGATACTTATTAGAGATTGGGTTTATCGAATTGATCTGACTTGAGAACATCTGATGAAGTCTTATCTATTTGTCAAAATATGTTTCTTATAGTAGGAGTTGTGCATGTAATCCTTTGACCTAAGACTGGCATAAAATCTTGTATGCATGAATCCATATTTTGGTTCATACTCATTCATAACTTAGTCATGTATGGGTTATTCTGGTTATGGTGGATTGCATATGAAGGTTATGAGTAGGTCAACATGGAATCGATTACTCCTAGTAAGAGGAGATCGCATCCTACTTACATTAATCGAATGATGATTAAGAAATACTTTGATCAGAGCATGATGAAAATTAGAAAAGATTTCTAATCTTTCATTAATTAAATCATCATTAAAAGATTGAGAGAAATATGAATATGATATTAGATTTGACATAATTTCATATCCATAGTCATATTCGAGTAACTTTCCACTGAAGGATATTTTTAGTATTTCTATCAAAATTTTATATCTTTTAGTAAACATGATATGTTGCTAAACATCAATCTTATCTTATGGGTTTGATCAAATTAAAGAGTTTAATTTGATCATCAATTAGACAGAGTTCTGATTGATCGAATAGGATCAGCTCGATTTGACCTAAATCAGTTTGATTGATTTCTAATCAAATTAGGTCAAATCGCACCCTGACCCACTATTGGCTAGATGTGAAATTTAATGGATCACACACAAAGAAAATTGATCAAGGATTTAATTGGATTAGATCATGTTTGCAAGTCGAATATGCTAGCATATGTTGCAAACCCTAACACCTACATTCAAATCGAATTCAAATTTGGTTCCAATTTGGGCTAATTAGATCCAATTTAAACCCAATTAGATTTAGGTTCTTAATTAAGTTGACCCTTGGCTAGTTGACCAAGGATGTGGGTGCCACATATCAGCATCCCACATACCAGAGAGTCTCTCTTTTGGTGCATGAGGAGACTTTCATGCGCTAGGGACTCTTGGCGCAAGAGAAGATTTGGCGTCACATTCCTTAATGCTTATCCTCTCATTTATTTCACGTAACATTTTTTGGGCATGGACTTCTGATCTTAGAAGGGCACCAATGAATCCTTCTATAGATGAAACACTTTGGTGTTCATTTAAATTTTGGATAAGGATAAACTTCCTAGCCGCCCACTCCTTGTATTGGCGCCACTTGGACTTAGAGTCCAAGTGGTTTTGGACTCTCAATCTCCCATGCCATACTCTGATTGGCACCTCTCATATGGACCATTAGATGGTCTTTTAATCAGATATGAGCCCTTGATTAATTGGTGCCACCTAGTAAACCTTTGTGACACTTTGGAAAATTGCATAGAATTTATTCCAATGAGTCCTACTTGAAGCAACTCTTGGAACTAATTCTACCTATTTCCACATGTCCTAAGAATATTAATAGGCACGAGATATAATCAAGGAGCATGAGAGATCAGATCTGGTTAGGCATGAGAAATTTAAATGGCACCCCTACGTACATTATAAATAGGGGTGCGCACCGGGAGTCAGCATAATTCATCCCAATCCTTCGTTCTTACAAACCTCTCTATAGTTTCTAATTTCCTTCTTCCATCTCTTGTTAAGACAATGTTCTAATAAGGACAAGGAGTCTTCTTTAGGACAAGGGTCTTGAAAGAAAGATAAGAAAGATAAGAAAAAAAAAGTAAGGAAAGAGAAGGCTAGGAGGAAGGAAGCAAAGGTTAGAGAAGGTTCTACCCCATTAAATTCTGACAAAAAGAATTTAATTTAAGAATCAATTTTAGAAGGTGTTAGAGGCTTGATCAAGTCTTCGTATGGATCAACATTGGAGGATGAATACATGGGCACTTGGTGGAACCCTTGCCGGATCTTTGCCGAAATTTAGATTCAAATTAGGATTTAGTGATCAAAGGTATATTCCTATATCCTAAGTTAACTTTATAATTACATGTTATATTATTTGAATTTAATAAGGTGGTCCTAGATTAGGATTTGACTTTGGAATTTCTTTATTTATTGCTTTGAAATTCATGCTTCCGCCCTAGTATTCAAACCCTATAGTGGTATCAGAGCCACCCTTATTAGGTTAAATCATATATTATTGTGCTTAATATTTTATAGCATAATGAATAATATGATATGATTATATTTAATTATTTATAATTCAATTATAATATACATCATTCTGTAATGTTTCCTGGCATAGTGGTGCATGTATGCAATGTGGTAGATGGTTGTCCTTGAATGATGGGATCTTAACATTCATGTTAGTTTGTTTATATGAATGCTTATGATTTGCTATGATTGATGTGATCAATACATACAAATGTTTCATATGAATTGCTTTGATCATTATTTTTATGTTTTTTATCAAGAATGTGCATTAAGACCAGCTAAATCCCTCTTTAAAATTATATTAAGTTATAGTGTAATTAACCAATAGCAGAATCAATCAGGATGTATAATTGATCGATTGGTATCTAGGAAAGTGGTTCATGATTGTTAAAGAGAACATGGTTTCTAATTGATTTTATTACCTAACTTGGCCAATTTATTGGTGTCTAAGAAAAGCAATGAGGCGACCCCCACCTCTTTTCCATTTATCTGGCTAATTAGATTAATTTAATTCTTGATTAGAATGCTTAGTGTTATATTCACTACATTAAGGCCTTCCTTCATGCTAGGTCATTATTATGTTATGAACCATATCAGGTTTATTGTATAACCACAAGACCTATTATGGGGACTAACATAATATTATCCTAGTGCATTAAGATGCTTACAGCATTTTGGATATACTGTATTATTGTGTGACTACAAAGGCAGTAATATTCAAATTTGACTGTATAGAAATGAAGGATCCAACTTAACTAAAATATTATAGTTTATTGTGCAACCTTAAGGCTATTAATATTTTAGAGGCTAGGATTATATTGAGAATTATATGAGATGCAAGTGAAAAGAGTTTCCTATATTTGAACTTGTAAAAGGTTTGTTATGCAACCACAAGACCTTTTATAAGGAATTAGGGTCTCAATCCTACTAAGAAAACCAATTAGAATTTCTCTATCATCATAGAAGAGGGCTATGATGTTTGATAAAATAGTAAGAGACATAATTAAATTAAAATTCTATTTTAATTGCATATGTCATCATGAGTTATTTGCTTATATAATATTTTTTATTTTATAGATTAAATTCTATATGGCTTCTTCACTTTCACTATATGGTATATTGAATTCAAATAAATTAATTGATCTCAATTATGTAGACTAGTTGAGAAATCTTAAGATTGTACTCAATCAGAAAAAGCTTTTCTATATCCTCGATGCCCCGAACCCTGAGCCAGTAGGGGAGGATGCTACTAAAGAGAAAGTAGCCACATATAAAATATGGCAAAATGATTCACTTACTGTCAAATGCATCATACTGGCCTCAATAAGTAAAGAGTTACAGAGGTAGCATGATGGCATAGATATTCAATTCATACTGCTTAATCTAAAAGAGCTTTATGGAAAGCAGAGTAGAACTACTAGATATGAGATATCTAAGCAGTTATTTCTTGTCAGGATGGTAGAAGAAACATCCATGCAAGACCATGTATTGATGGTAATTGACCTAATCACTCGATTAGGTTAATTGAATTTTGTAATGAATGGAAAGTTAAGTTAGGATCTGATCCTGCAATCACTTTCAAAATTATTTTCTTAGTTTATCGTGGACTATCATATGAATAAACTAAATACTTTCTTACCTAAGCTATTAAATATGCTCAAAATAGTAGAGACCATATCAAGAAGGATAAGGCTCCTCTTCTTCTTGTGAATGGGATCTCTAAGAAGAAGGTAGGCAAAAAGGGTTCAAAAAGAAGACTGAACCCAAAATGTGGCATAAATAAGAGGAAGAAGGGGAAGAAGGCCTCTGGACAAGTGATCTACTTTTATTATAGCAAAGCAGGTTATTGGAAAAGGAATTTGCAAGGCATACCTTGCAACTATGAAAACTGGTGCAAGTGTTGCACTGAAAGATATGTATGAGATATATAATATTATCATTAAATTTTTTCATTTCAAGCTCTAGGATCTTGGATACTGCCTATGGTTCTCATATCTATAAATCTTTATAGGGGCTATAGAAAATTATTTTGAAGAAGGATGACTTCGAGCTCATAATGCTAAAGGAGAGTCCATCCAAGCAAAAGTTGTAGGAATAAATATTTTGAAGTTACCTTCTAAAAAGATCTTAGAACTAAAGGATTGTTATTATATGCCTAAGATCATTATAAATATTATTTCTGTACCCTTGTTGTTAAAATAAGGTTATAAAATTGATGTAATGAGCAATGGTTTGTCAATTAAATTTTCAAATGAAATAATTTATTCTGGCATTTTTGATAATGGCCTTTTGACTCTATCTCTAAATGATAATATTTTTCATATTGATGAAAATAAAAAGCAAAAGAGAGAACATATTAATAATACTCTACTTTGGCATTATCAACTTGGCCATATAAGTGAGACTAGGATTAATAAGTTATACAAAGAAAAGTTCTTTGATCTTTATGATTATGAATCATTAGAAACTTATAAATCTTGTCTCATGGGTAAAATGATCAAGACTCCATTTAGTGGATTTGGAAAAAGAACAAGTGAGTTATTAGGACTTGTCCATACAGATATATGTGGTCCTATGATAACTTAGGCCATGGGTGGATACTCTTATTTTATAATATTCTCTGATGATTTATCTAGGTTTGGATATGTGTATCTTATGAAACATAAATTCAAAGCCTTTGATAAATTTAAAGAGTATCAAAGTATGGTCGAAAAACAAACTCAAAAAGTATAAAAATTCTTCGATCAGATCGAGGAGGAGAATACTTATTCAATGAATTTTTGGACAATCTTAAAGTAAAGAAGATTCTTTCTAAATGGATCCCTTCTTATACACCATAATTAAATGGTGTAGTCAAAAGGAGGAATCGTACTCTATTGGATATGGTATGATCCATCATGTGCTCCATAGAGTTACCTATTTTTTTCTAGGGTCATGCCCTGGAGACCATAGTATATATCTTGAATAGAGTACCATCTGAGTCTATATCTAACACTCCGTATGAGATATGGAGATGTAAAACCTAATCTTAAGTATCTTAAAACATGGGGTTGTCCAGCATATGTCAAAAGAAATTTTGGACATAAGCTAGATGCTAGAGCAGATAAATGTCTATTTATAGGATATCTTAGAGATAGTATGGGATATTTATTCTACCACCTTACTGAACAAAAGGTGTTTATAAGTAGGCATGCCTTTTCCATAGAAAAAGAGTTTATCCTAGAAAGAGGCAGTGGAAGAAATATTGAACTTAGTGAAGTTCAAGATGAATAAATAGAAATTTCTCAACCAAATGAACACATAAATATGGAAGAACTAGAACACATAACTCCTATCCGAAGGTCTGATAGAGTGCGACATGTACCTATGAGGTATGGATTCATTATTGAGAATAATGAAGTCCAATTCATTGAGAATGATGAACCTTTGATCCATACGAAAGTTGTCATGAGTAAGGACTCAGACAAATAGCTAGATGCCATAAAATCCAAGACGGACTCTATGTATATCAACAAAGTATGGACTTTGATTGATGCACTAGAGGATGTGAACCCCATTGGATGAAAATAAGTCTATAAGAAAAAAGATTGGAGCATATGGCCAAGTTGAAACCTATAAAGCCAGATTGGTGGCTAAGGATTTCAGGCAAAAATAAGGTGTAGATTATGATGAAACATTCTCACCTATTGCCATGCTCAAATTTATTCAAATTATGCTTGCTATAGCAGCATACCATAATTATGAAATATAAAAAATAGATTTGAAAATCATCTTTCATAATGTTTTTCTTGAGGAGGAGGTTTACATGTCATAGCCAGAAGAATTTATCTCAAGTGGGAGACCAAATCAGGTATGCAAGCTTAAGAAATTCATTTATGGATTAAAGCAAACTTCAAAGAGTTGGAACATCTATTTTGATGTTACAGTCAAAGAGTTTGGTTTCATCAAAAATATGGATGAATCTTATGTGTATAAGAAGACTAGTGAAAGTGCCATAGTTTTCTTGGTTTTGTATGTAGATGACATACTATTTATTGGGAATGATATCCTAGTGTTACAAACGGTCAAATTATGGCTATCAAGTAATTTTTCTATGCAAGACTTGGTTGAGGCATCTTATATACTTCGTATAAAGATCTATAGAGATGGATCTAAGAGGATGTTAGACTTGTTCCAATCTAGGTACATTAACTTAGTGCTGAAAAGATTTAGCATGGATGGGAGTAAGAGAGGTTACTTACCCATGAGTCAAGGCATACAACTCTCTAAGAAGATGTCTCCTAGGACACCTAAAGAGAGAAATAGAATGAGTTCTATTCCTTATGATTCGGTAATAGGATCAATAATGTATGCCATGCTATATACCAAGCTTGATGTTGCTTATGCCTTAGGCATAGCTAGTAGATTACGGACTGATCCAGGAGAGGATCATTAGAAAGTAGTGAAAAATATTTTTAAGTACTTGAGAAGGACTAAGGATATTTTTTTGATATATGGTAGATCTAATCTTAAACTAGAAGGATATTCTGACTATAGTTTTCAATCAGACATAAATGATAGCAATTTCATTTCATGGTATGTCTTTACTCTAAATGATGGAGCAATGAGTTGGAAGAGTTCCAAGCAACAAACTGCAGCTGACTCAACCATTGAGGCAGAGTATATAGCTGCAAGTGAAGCAACCAAGAAAGCTATCTGGATGAAGAAGTTCATCACTGAATTGGGTGTCATTCCTAAAATTGAGAATCCAGTACCACTTTACTATGATAATACGGGAGTAGTTGCTCAAGCAAAGAAACTAAGGTCTCATTATAAATCTAAGCACATTTTGAGATGCTTCCACTTTATTCGTGAGATTGTCAAGAGACAAGATATAGTCATTGAATGAGTAGAAACAACAAACAACATAGCAGACCCATACACTAAGTCTCTACCAAAGTAGCAATTCGATTGCCACATCAATTGTATGGGGTTAAAATATATGGGTGACTGGCTTTAGTGCAAGTAGGAGAGTGAAAGGAATATGCCCTACAAGTCAATCAAAATATGTATTTTGGTGGGTTATTCTTTTATCTTCTAGACTTACATAATGATATTTTTATAAATAAATAAAGATATTTTTTATTTCATCATATGTTGTGTCTTAATTGTTTATTTAAGATTATGATGAAATCCATAGATTAGAACTATAATTTTAGAGTTATGATAAGATTATATCTATGAGATCTAAAATCTTAAAATCCTAATCTACAATATTTTTAGTCGATGGAACATTGAGTTGAGGATTAATATTTTTGAAAAGACTAGCACATCCTATGTATGCTCATTGAAGAGGATGATTGATCTCACAATCACTTGTGCATGACACTAATATAAAGATGTGGGTGCTCATTAGAGAATGGATTCACTGAATTGATCTGACTCGATAACATCTGATGGAGTCTTATCTACTTGTCAAGAGATGTTTCTCATAGTAAGAGTTGTGCATGTAATCCTTCGACCTAAGACTGGCATAGAACCTTGTATGCATGAATTCATATTTTGGTTCATACTCATTCATGACTTAGTCATGTATGAGGTATTCTAGATATGGTGGATTGCATATGGAGGTTGTGAGTTGGTTAACTAATAAGAACATGATGTTGTTGTTAGGATACTGTGTTTATCATTTTAATTTTGACTTCTTAAAATAATTAAAAGCACATAGTTAGCAGTGAGTCAGATCGAATCCATAGAGAAGGCAATATTTTAGTTTTGAAATCTTTGATTTTATAGAAAGAAAAAAAAGATTTGAGAAAAAAATTGAAGCTAGAAAATAGAATTATAAATCAAAAATAAAAATTAAATGATATAAAAAATTAAACTTGGTACTAAGATCTACTAGTTAGATCTTAGCATCTATTTGTAATAAAATAAAAAGTAATAATTAAAATATAAAAATTAAATTATAATTAAAAATAAAAAAATAGAATTTAAAGTGCATAAAAATAAAATTTGCATTAAGTAAAATTTAATTTAAAATTTAAATACATGAAATTTAAAAAAAAAGAAAATAAAAACTAAAATAGGCTGATCTTGATCTTGGATTGACATCGGTGTGAAGATGGCATAGGAGACAGCTCTTCTTCATAGCATCCATTGCCTTGAAGCAGCCTCTAACCCAAGCATGGCTTCCATCCTCGACCATAGCTTTTTCTTGACTAAAGATAATTGATTTTGGAGGCCTGGAATCCTTTAAATAGAGTTAGGAGGGTTAGATTCTTTGTTTCTAGCCAATGTGGGATTAAAGAGGAGTTTTAATTAAGAAATATGAAGAAATCTTGGCAAAATTTGGATTAAAATAGCTCCTGAATTGAGTTATATACTTTTGGTGAAGTCTGGCCATCAGATCTGGATCAAACGGTCCCAAAATCATCGAAAAAGGATCTGTAATAGCTCAGGTCAAGTTGGATTTGATTTTGACCATCCATTTATGCTTGATGATGAGATTTCAGCCATTGGATGGAGCTCTAGATGCCTTAATTACTGTCGGGTCTTATATCAGCCATTGGATCGTATCTTGGAGCTCCTAGGGCTGTCCGATCATGCAAAGAAGGAAGCTGGGAACCAAATCAAAGAAGGATTTAACTATGACCATTGGATCTAGACCAGCGAAGCATAGAACCATTGGATTGTGCCTTTCCTATGCTTGTAGACCACGTGGACTGAGATCTATGAAGACCACCGCCAATCACTATGCGCCACGCCATAGGAATTTACCATTTTACCCCATGCATCATGATTTTTCACCATGCACCTGTTAAGGGTCCACGATGGATCGAACACTATAGTGGTGCACCATGGACCGCGTGTAATTTGATGTCATGCTGACATCTGCCTGGGAAGGGAAGGGGGTCGTGGGCTGCTAGTTTTCAGGCTGGGCGCACGTCATGGGCGTTTGGGCTTTTTCTTTGTGGGCTGCACTAAAAATCATGCATTGGATTGGGCTAGATGTGGGCAGTGGATCAAGCTGGCAAACTGGGATGGGTTCAACTAAACCAGCCAGTTTGAACTAGGGTTTTTTGTTTATTTATATTTTTTCTTTAAAACTTCATATTTGATTCATTTGAACTCCATTTCACTCCAAATTTATTTCATTGTAACCAAAAAAATAAGCTCTTTCCATTGTTAATCCTAAAAATGATGAATAAAAATATTTAATTCTTAAAAATAAAAATAAATTAATTAATAAATTAATATTTTTAATGATGCTTTTATTATAGTTATCACTCCTCCTAACTTAAGCTTTGCTCGTCCTCAAGTAAAGAAAGAATTTAGTTTTAGATATCTTTTAAGCTTCAGAGTTTTGAATTTTACCTAAGCAATTTTTCAAAATAGTCATTAATGTTCAGTAGAGCGTAAGTGAAGTATATCATTGGGGTGTTAGTACTTACCAATATAAAAATTAAGCGAAGAACATTAAATTTTTTTGAACTTTTTTTAAATTATCCCTACCTTTATCTTTGAATTGTCTAAACTTTTATATAGGCAAATGTTTTGCTACTTCCATCCTTCATTTATTGAATATTTTTATTCACATTGTCTACTTTATTACACGAATATCATTGCTTACTTAGGCAACAGGATCCGATTAGTCAGTGAAAAATCAATGTGTATATATATATATATATATTAACATTGCACCACTATTGAATGCCTTAATCCCTTAAGCTTTTTATTTGATCCATGTAACGAGTCTTAAGCCAATGACTTCCAAACCAGTTGGCTTTAGAGCACTAGGTATAGAATACCCCTCGGGCTTACTAGCTCGAATTAAATAGGCTATGAGTTAAGACTAGCTTTACAAGGAGCTTCTTTGTCCTTTCCATCTTTTGACATGAAATTTAATATTTGCTTAGGCAAAGAGGCTTGATTACTCAGTGAGAAGTACTTGAAAACTATTTTATTTTAATTTTTAATTAATTTTTTAATATAAAAAAATATATAGTTATCCTATACAAGCTCATAAAAAGTAGATTTTTTTATACTGGTAGAAAAAATTAGAATTGCTCAAAGAAAAATTATTTATATTCTAGATTTAACTCTTTATTGGATTTTCTTAATTCTTGATCTCTCAATATCTCATAAATTCTCTGATCTGTGCATTAATTTTTTTAGAAAATGCTTAGATCAACTCGATTCTTAAGCATAATCGGATGTCTAAATTCTAAATACTAACTTCTTCTCGAGAACTTTAAAATTTTAAAAAATTTTACTATTCTTTCTCCAAAACTTAATCGACATTATCCTTAATGAAGAAAGAAAAATAAATGGTGTAATAAAGAAAAGAAAAGAATACACCTAACTTAATATGTTCTCATGGTCTAGCATAATTCTATGAAAATTTAGGCTCTCCCTCCAACTTATTCAAAAATGATCTTAAAAAAACAATAGATGCAAGAAAACTAAATATTAGGTTGCCTTCCAACAAGTGCTAAGTTTATCATCTTCAGTCAGACACAAGATAGCTTAACTATCCTATATCAAATACTGAATTGACAAATTCCAATGATTTTGGATTGTCAATCATAGGAAGATAGTTTGTTATCCCTTTATTAATATATTCATTATGAATTTTGGAAAGATAATTTGTGATCCTATTCTCAGATCCTTGTTTCTCAAGAATTTCTCCTATTTGTTCTTCTTAAATGCTCATGTATTAATTTTTTGGATTAGGAGATAAATTTAATGCACTGAGTACTGAAAGGATGACTAAAGGTTGGTTTAATTATGAAGGTAAATTAATATGATCTTGATTAAACAATTCCATTGGCTTTTCATTTTATGTCTCTTGATTTTTGTAAGAAGAACCGGCTTCTAGGGTTGAAGGAAACAAGACTTTAAGTTTATAGGTTTTAGATAAATCATCTATTCTCTTTTTCTCTATGTTTATCTCATTTAAATTAGAACCAGCATTAGTACCAATTTCGGGCTTAGGTTCTTCTATGCGGTTAGTCTCAGTACTATCCTCTTCTTCTTTATTTTTATTTTGGCTAGCATTAGTACTAGCCTCTCTCACTTGGTCTTGGTATGCGTCCATAAGAATTCTATAACTTTTAAGTTCAGAATTACTTTGGTAGTCTCAAATTGAGAATTCTTAGATGGAATTTTGAATTGATGACTTGGTCTAGATGGTTGATAGATATTAGGTAGGTTGTTTATATGAATTGATTGGCTCGGTAATTGATCTAGTTTTCTCCTCATGTTAGACTCAACTAATTATTCTATTTGAGCTTTTAACCCAGTGATAGATTGTTGTTGGATCAGAATTAATTGTTGGAGTTGATTAAATCTATTATCGACTAGATTGATCTGTTGAGAAGGTGGGTATGATGGCTGATTATAATATGATGACTGGATAATCTGACTAGGCTGACCCTTATTATAAGCATAATTTTAATATTGGGTCTGAGCCTGAGTCTATTGGGATATCCAAGAAAAAATTAGAATAGTTCCTCTAATCTGGGTTATATGTATTTGAAAAAGAATGATTAACCCGCTTGGAGTAGTCGTGAGCAGCTTGAACTTATTCTTGGATGAAAGATGAAAATTATGAAGTCATAGAACATTCACTTACATAACGGGTTGGGCTAGCATAAATAGAATAAATCTCCTAATAATTAGAGGATGGTGTGTATTGTTCAGGAGTTTGTTGCCCTAGGGTTAGGTTAATTTATGGGCAAGAAAGTCCACTTTATTTATCAAATTCAAATCAGCCTTAGGACTAGATTCTAAATGTTTACATTCATGGATCCC
Source organism: Cocos nucifera (assembly GCA_006176705.1). Taxonomy (NCBI): domain Eukaryota; kingdom Viridiplantae; phylum Streptophyta; class Magnoliopsida; order Arecales; family Arecaceae; genus Cocos; species Cocos nucifera. Next base: position 40,416 of record QRFJ01007970.1, on the reverse strand, counting down.
AGCCCAGATTTGGTAGAAAGATAACGAAGCATGATTGATTGAGTTTTCACTCAAGGTTTCAAATAAAGTATAGACTTCATCCTCACTTTTATTCATAAATGCACCTCCACAAGATGCATCTATCATTTATCTAAATTGATCTCCTAAATCCTTATAGAAAGCTTGAACTATTTGCCACTTAGATAGACCATGATGTGGGCATTTTCTAATAAGTTCCTTAAGTCTCTTTCATGACTTGTGAATTTATTTTTCTAGAAGCTGAGCAAATCTAGTGATAGCTCACCTCATGATATTGGTTTGGCCAATGGGATAAAGTTTCTTAAGAAATTTATTTTGTAATTCAGCCCATATTTTAATTGGTCTTCCTATTATGCCAAGCCAATACTTGGCTTTGTATTTTAATGAAAAGAGGAATAAAATTAATCGAATGGCATCATCAATTAAATTTTGGATTTTCATCTAGAGCAGATTTCTAAGAACTCATCCAGATGGTTATAAGAATCTTCATTGGTATTTTCATAGAAAGATGGGAGCATCTGGAATGTGGTTGGCTTGATCTCATAGTAGGGTATATGGATATCAAGTAACTGGATACAAGTCGATGGATTATAGGTGGAAGAAATAAAATATTTCTTCATCTGCCTAGGTGGTTCTCTAAAATTTTCAGTGATTTGGTTATTAGATTTAATATGGTTCAGCCATTCAATTTGATGGTTGGGTTCAACTAGATTAGGTAAAGTGATTTTCTATTATGTATATACTAATGCAATCTTGACATGTGGTTCAGAATTTTTTAGATTTTTTTTTAAATTTTTTTTATTTTTTATTATTTTATTTTTATAATTTTTTTATAATTTTTTAACTTTTATATTATTATTTTATTTTTTAGATATTTTAGATTATTTATTATTTATTATTATATTATTATTATTTTATTTTTTAAAAAAATTAATATTTTTTAATGATTTTATTATTTTATTATAATTATATTATTTTATTTATTTTAATTATTTTAATTATTATTTTTTATTATTTTTAATTTAATTTATTTTATTTTAATTAATTTATTTTTTTGAAAAGAGAAGAGAAAATAAAAAAAAAAAGAAAGAAGAGTTCCAAAGAAGAGATCCTAAGGAGTCTTAAAGCTAGATAGTTTCTAACTATCAAGGTCACCTTCAAGTCCTCTAAGTATAAGATCAGCCAATCAACTGACCAAGTAAGTATAAGGTTGGTGGGAGTCCCCTCGTTGCTTGCCTTAAACTCTAATTGGGCTTAGCCATGTAAGCTAATAGAATCAATTATAAACCACCTTCCTTTGGGCCCGATCATCCCTGAACTATTTTTCTTAGACACCAATTAAATTGACTAATTCTAATCTGGTTTAACTCTTAGAATTCCTTATCCTAATAAGCTCGAGTTCCTAGGGCCGATGTCTAATTGATTTTAATTAAAGACTTAGGTCGATGCAGGATGCTGGTTGATTGTTTGTGGACTAAGAAAGGATGATCAAATCGCCATCTTATGTTGTTTTATTGGGTTATGTCCTTAAGTTGATTTAAGACGAATATGCATAATCACTTTCAAACAAGAGATTCTGTGCAACTAAATTTGATGTATGAAACTAATTAGACTTTAGACACTTACCTTGTCTCCAGCAATCATCAAAAAAATAAAAATAAAAATAAAATTAATATGATGGATGCTCTAAGCAGTTAGAATTTCTAATCTTGACATGATGTTTTTAATTATATTTAAGTGAATATTTTTAAGTAGTTTAAAAATAAAATAAATAATTAAAAAAATTTTAGGATTAGGATTGATCTCACCAAGTAGGATTGGAAGCTTCCTCCTTACCTTAATCTTTTTATTCTTTTTTCTTTTTTTATCTACAAAATAAATAAGAAAAGTTAGTAAGCAATATTTACAAAAATTAAAAAAATAAAAAAATATTTATAATTTTATTTATAGAAAAATCAAAGAGATCAAAAATTTTAATGTTCGTGCCTTTCTCGGCAATGATGCCAAAAACTTTATAAGATCATGATGTTATCGTTAGGATACCGTATTTATCAGTTTAATTTTAACTTCTTAAAATAATTAAAAATACATAGTTAGTAGCGAGTCGGGTCGAATGCATAAAGAAGATAGTATTTTAGTTTTGAAATTTTTGATTTTATAGAAAGAAAAAAAGAAAAGAAAAGATTAAAAAAAATTAAAGTCAAAAAATAAAATTATAAATAAAAAATGAAAATTAAATGATGCAAAAAATTAAACTTGGTACTAAGATCTACTAGTTAGATCTTAGCATCTACTTGCAATAAAATAAAGAGCAATAATTAAAGTACAGAAATAAAATTATAATTAAAAATAAAAAGCTAAAATTTAAAGTACTTAAAAATAAAATTTGCATTAATTAAAATTAAATTTAGAATTTAAATACATAAAATTTAAAAAATAAAATAAAATAAAATAGGCTGATCTTGATCTTAGATCGGCATCGACATGAAGATGGCGTAAGAGACAACTCTTCTTCGCAGCACCCATTAGCTTGAAGCAGCCTCTAACCTAAGCTAGCTCCCATCCTAGACCATAGCTTTTTCTTAATCGAAGATAATTGATTTTGGATGTCTGAAGTCCTTTAAATAGAGTTAGAAGGGCTGGATCCTTTGTTTCTAGCTAATATAGGATTAAAAAGGAGTTTTAATTGAGAAATATGAAAAAATCTTAGCAAAATTTGGATTAAAATAGCTCCTAGATCGAGTTCTATGCTTCTGATGAAGTCTAGCCATCAGATCTAGATCAAACAGTCCCAAAATCATCAAAAATGGATGTGTAATAGCCCAGATCAAGTTAAATTTGATTCTGACCGTCCATTTATGCTTGATGATGAGATTTCAGCCATTGGATGGAGCTCTAGATGCCTTAATCATCATCAGGTCTTATATCAACCATTGGATCATTGCTTGGAGCTCTCAGGGCCGTCCGATCGCGTAAAGAAGGAAGCTGGGAACCAAATCAATGAAGGATTTAACTATGACCATTGGATCTAGATCGGTGAAGCTCAAAACCATTGGATCGTGCCTTTCCTATGCTTGTAGATCGTGTGGATTGAGATCTATAAAGATCGTAGCCAATCGCTGCACGCCATGCCATAGGAATTTACCATTTTACCCCATGCACCATGATTTTTTGCCATGCACCTCTTAAGGGTCCATGATGGACCAAACACTATAGCCATCCACCATGGACCGCATGTAGTTTGACATCATGCAGACGTCTGCCTGAGAAGGGAAGCGGGCCGTTGGCTGCTGGTTTTTGGGTTGGGCATGCATCATGGGCATTTAGGATTTTTCTTTGCGGGCTATGATGAAAATCATGTGGGCGGTGGACTGAGCTGGCGAACTGGGTCAAGTTCAACTGAACTAGCCAATTTGACCTGGGTTTTTTATTTATATTTTTTTCATTTTTTTTAAACTTCATATTGGATCCATTTGAACTCCGTTTTGCTCCAAATTTGTTTCATTGTAACCAAAATAATGAGCTCTTTCCATTGGTAATATATTTCCTAAAAAATATAAATAAAAGTATTTAATTATTAAAAATAAAAATAAATTAATTAATAAATTAATACTTTTAATGGTGTTTTTGTTGTAATTATCATTAACATGGAATCGATCGCTCCTAGTAAGAAGAGATCACATTTTACTTGCTTCAATCGAATGATGATTCAGGAAGATTTTAATCAAAGTATGATGAAAATTAGAAAAGATTTCTAATATTTTATTAATCAAATCATCATTAAGAGATTGAGAGAAATATTAATATGATAATGATTTGATATAATTCCATATCCAGAGTCATATTCGGGATGTAGGATAATCGCAAGATCAAGTTGCATGGTAACTTTACACTGAAGGATATTTTTGGTATTTTTATCAAAATTACATATCTTTCGGATAGATAAGATATGTTGCTAGACGTCAATCTTGTCTTATGCATTTGATCAAATTAAAGAGTTTAATTTGATCACCAATTAGAAAGAGTTCTGATTGATCGAATCGGATCAGCTTTATTTGACCTAAATCGGTTTGATTGATTTCTAATCAAATTAGGTCAAATAGAACCTGGATCCAATATTGGCTAGATGTGAAATTCAATGGGTCATGCACAAAAGAAATTAATCAAAGATCTAGTTGGATTAGATCATGTTTGCAAGTTGAACATGTTAGCACATGTTGCAAACCCTAATACCAACATTCAAATTGGATTTGAATTTGATTCCAATTTGGGCTAATTAGATCCAATTTAAATCAGATTAGATTTTGGTTCTTAATTGGGTTGACCCTTAGCTAGTTAACCAAGGAAGTGGGCACCACATATCAGCATCCCATGTGCTAGAGTGTCTCTCTCTCTTGGCATGTGAGGAGACTTTCATGCGCTAGGGATTCTTGGCACAAGGAAAGATTTGGTGCCACATTTTTTAATGCTTATCCTCTCATTTGTTTCATGAAAAAATTTTTGGGTGTGGATTTTGGATCTTAGAAGGGTGCCAATGAGCCCTTCTATAGATGAAACACTTTGGTGTTTATTTAAATTTTGGATAAGGATAAACTTCCAAGCCGCTCCCTACTTGTATTGGCGCCACTTAGACTTAGAGTCCAAGTGGTTTTGGACTCTCAATCTCCCATGCCATACTTTGATTGGCACCCTCATATGGACCATTAGATGGCCTTTTAATCAGGTATGAGCCCTTTGTTGCCTAGAGGTTGCAACCCAAGAGGAAAGGGGGTGAATTGGATTCTTATAAAAATTTTAACCAAATTTACTTTCTAAACAAATATGTGCCTTAATTTAAGCAAAATAGAGAGTTTGTGAGATGAAGGCTTTAAGCTATAGTGAAAGTAAGATAGTGTGTGCAAACTAGAATATAAATAGTGCAAATCAAAAATAATAGCAAAGTAAAGAAAGCAAGAAAAGCAATAAGTAAAGCAACAAGACAAATACACAAACTTTTATAGTGGTTTGGTACAATCCTTGATTATAGTATGTTTATTTTTTCAGGCTCACAAACAAACCTAGTTGCCTTACACCATTAGTTTTTCGGGTTCACTAACAATCTAGTTGGTTTTCTGGGCCAACCAACCAAAACCTAACAAGTTTAATTTCGGACTTGGACGAGCCTAATTCCTAAGTTTCTTTCCTCCAAAGAAACTTGTAAAGAAATAAAAATATGATTACAAAATTTCAGCACAAAAGTAAAAGTAGAATTGAAACTCTTCAAATTCCAAAGAAGCTGATGATGTGCTCGATTGAGGCTTGGCTTTTCTTCAATTTATACTGGAGAGGATGTGGAAGATGTTGAAGAAGATTACTTTGAAGGCTTGCTAAAATCTATGTACAATTTTTCTCTCTTTTTTCTTTTCTTTGGATTTTCGATGTTCCTCACCAAAACTGAAAGATTCTCTCTTTAAATATTTTAATATTACTTTTTAATTAATTCTCCATCTTTAAATATCCTTGAAGATGGTTGGAGAGTGAGTTCTAGCCGTTGGGAGCTCTAAAATAGCTGTTGGAGTGGAGAAATAGCTGTTGGAAGGGTTGCTGAAACTAGCCATTGAAGGCTATCCGTGCAAATGGAGAAGTCTCAATTTTTTTTGGAGAAGTCTCATTTCACTTTGAGAAGTCTCAAGAATTTTGGATATGTCTTAGTTTCACTTTGAGAAATCTCAAAAATTTTTGAGATGTCTCGGTCTCAGAATATAGAAATGAGATTTCTATCTCCTGAAATGGAGAAGTCTCGAGCTGTTTTCGATACCTCTCGAACCTATGCCAGGGCAATGTGTAGGCATGCCAAATAGCTTGAAGAAGTCTCAAAATTTGCTGGAGAAGTCTCTAAATTGTTTGAAGAAGTCTCTAAAATTTTTATAGAAGGGCTGCCATAAGTTGGACCTATAGGTTCATTGTAACCGCTATCATCATGGTCACTAACTCTAAAATTGTTTGAAGACATCTTAAGTTCATTGTAACCACTGCTATAGGTCGGACCTATAGTAGTGGTTAGTGAAACTGCTGCCATAAGTCGGATCTATAGCAGGGGTTAGTAGGAACCGCTGTTATAAGCTTATTTATGGCAGCGGTTAATTGTAACCACTGTCATATGTTATTTTTTTAAAATATTATATAATTTTAAAATTTAATATCCATCTTCACCATTCATTATTTAAATAATTATCATTAAAGTATCGTCGCAAAAGATCACCCCGATCCGATGGCCCTAGCTTCGTCGATCAAAAAAATTTGATTTCGACGACCACGAATGATGATGCAATGATCTGATAGATGAAGACCTCCGATGGATTTGAAAACCTGCAACGATGATCTCGGTGATGTTTGTAGCATACTATCAAAGTTTTACTTCAATCGGATATCATTATCTTGATCAATTTAGTATAGATTAGTTTCAACGATTAAATGATAAACAAGTGATCAAAGGACCAAATGATATCCGATTATGAGATAATTTTTTTTATAAATGATCTTAGCCACTACTTTAATCATTTTTTATAGTAGTGATTATAAAATTTAACTCATGAGATGAAGAACGATCTAAAACCATACGTCTCCTGATAACCATTCTAAAATTTCACTAATTGTTATGCTCGTGCTTTCGTAATATCTGCTTAACATGAATAGTTTATACGAAAATGATTTGAATTTTACTATCATGGCCATATAAAATATTTAAAATAATAACAAAAATTATTTAACTAAAAAGTTATCTCATAATCGGATGTCGTTTAACCCTTTGATCATTTGTTTCTAATTTAACGGTCGAAATCATTCCATACTAAATTGATCATGCTAACGATATTCGATTGAAGTGAATCTTTGATAGTATGCTACAAACATCATCGAGATCATCGTTGCAAGTTTTTGGACCCATCAGAGGTCTCCATCTATCAGATCATTGCATCATCATTTTTTATCATCGAAATTAAATTTTTCTAATCGATGAAGCTAGGCCCATCGGATCGAGGCGACCTTTTGTGACGATACTCTAATGATAATTATTTAGATAATGAATGGTAAAGATGGATATTAAATTTTAAAATTATATAATATTTTAAAAAAAATAAGAAAAAAATTATTTTTAACCTACGGCAGCGGTTATCAAAAATTGTTACTATAGATCTACAGCAACGGTTATAGAACCGCTGCCGTAGATCTATGGCAGCAGTTTTGGATAACCACTGTCATAGATCTATGACAGCAATTCGATAACCGCTGCCATAGATTAGATTAAAAATCTTCAAATTTTCTCTGCTTTCCTCCCGTGCGCGCTCGATCTCTCCTCTCCATCTCTCCCCCTCCTCTCCATCATTGGTGAGGCTTCTTCCCTCCCGATCGGCACCGCCCATCCTTCCTCCTCAGCTGGTGCCACCCATCCTTCCCTCTCCCGCTCTGACCCCCCATCCTCGGCTGCCCCTTCCTACCACTCTCCACCCCCCACCCTCCCTCCAGTTGCCCCTCCTTCCCCCATCCCCGCCGCTCCTCTCCGCCACCCGCCACACCCCACCCGCCCCCACCCTCCCCCGACCGCCCTCCTTCCCCATCCCCGCCGCCCCTCCCCGCACCTGCACACCCACCCCCATCTCCGACCGTCCTCCCCCATGCCCCACCCTCCCCCGGCCGCCCCTCCTTCCTCCCATCCTCGGCCGCTCCTCTCTGCCAACCCCACTCGGCCCCCCACCCTCCCCCGGCCGCCCATCTTCCCCCCATCTTCGGCCGCCTCTCCCGCCACCTTGCCACCCCCCAGCCCCCTATCTCTGACCCCCACCTCCCACCCTCCCCCGACCGTCCTCCTTCCCCCCATCCCTGGCCGCCCTCCCTCCTACCACCCCCCAGCCCCCCAATCCCCAGCCGCCACTCCCGCCACCCCCCACCCGGCCCCCACCCCCCACACTCCCCCTCCCGATCACCGACCCTCCCATCATTGTGCCTCCCAAGCCTCCTCATCACTGTGCCCCCTCCCCCTGGCCCCCCATCCCCGGCCACCCCTGCTCTCTATCTCTTTTCCTCTTTCTCTCTCTTCTCTATCTCACTATCGTGCTTTTATTTCACAGATTACCTCTAGTGCCATCGTCCTTCTTTAGCATCATCGTCGCTGACCCTTGGAGTTTTCGGTGCGATCCGCTCTCTATAACCATAGGTATAATTTTTTTAATTTTATAATATTATTTATTAATTATATATATTTATGATAATTTATAGAATATTTATAATAAATATTATAAATATTTATTATAAATATTATAATTATCTACATGTTGTAGTTTTTGGGCCGTGCCGTGGTGGTAGCCTTGGGCTGTGTCATGTCGGCGGCTGTGGACTAGATCTATCAACGGGTTGGGTTCGGATCGAAATCTGGATATTCAGATTTGAACCTAATTTTAATTATTGGTACCAAATCTAAACCTGAATATTTGATGGATCTGTACTTGAAGTATCAGATCTGGACCCTAATGGATCCCAGAAGGTCGGACCTGATTTTGAGATCCAAAACTAAGAAATGAAGAGACTAAAAGGGAGACTGATAGATTGAGAGAGGGAGGGCCGGTTGCTCACCGGCTGCCAGTAAGAGAGATCGAGAGTGGGAGGGAGGGAGGGGGTCCGACCTAATTGCCATCATCGACAAGGGAGATTGGGAGAGGGAGAGAGGAAGGGAGGGATCCAGCCTCACCGCCATCATTGGGAGGGAGGGGGTCCAACCTCGCCGATGAGGGAGATCGAGAGAGGGAGAGTGGAAGATCAAGAGAGCGAGAAAGAGGGAGGGGGTCTGGCCTCGTCGGCATCACTGGGAGGGATGGGGTCTGACCTTGCCGGCGAGGGAGATTGAGAGAGTGAGAGAGGGAGGGATGGGGTCCGGCCTCACCGATGAGGAAGATTGAGAGAGGGAGAGAGGAAGATCGAGAGAAGAAAAAGCTGGAATGAAGGGGTTCAGCCTTGCCGCCATCGTCGACGAGAGAGATCAAGAGAGGGAGTGATCGAGGGGATGGCAAATAGCCGAGCTGGCTTGGATACACGGTTGAGCCAGCTCGAACCGTGATCGAGCCGACTAGGGAAGGACCCGAGCCGGATGTCTCAAGCATGGAGCTGGTTGTCTCAAGCATGGAGCCAGCTCGGCTTCTAAGCAAATAGAATTTGATATGTCTCTCTAAGGTTCCAACTTTAAGTCCTAAGGTGCCACCATCATCTACTTTGTTCTTCTTTCTGGTTTCTAGATTAAGACCAAGGTTCGCGCAAAAGATTAGATCTACGACTGTTGCTCATCCTTGATTATTTATGAATGTAATTCATGTTGTAGAATTTATTGCATAATATTTTCTGAATGTTTATATCTTATTGCTTTTGTTTATTGCATTGCATAATGATAGATCCGTCAATTAATTAGTGTACATATTAGAGACTATTTATTGATGCTATACTAATATTATTGTTTAACATATTATATTGATTAATGTTCATTAATGTTGTAGGTCATGATGGCCCGGATACCTCTAGGCCCCATGACCAACTGTCTCAGATCTTGGGGCCTGAGCACTTTGGAAAGATCGGATGTAGGCCCGGACACATACCGACGAGCTACTAGTCTGAGGTGAGCATCTCCTCATAGACTTTCGGTGTCGTCAGCTAAGAGGAGCTTGAGGAGGTGTTGGCACAGGCAGATCATACTACAACACGAGCAGATCGAGTTGAGGAATGCGCATCTCATCTGGAGGGCATCATGAGAGATATGATGTCGACGCTCAATGTGCATTTTGGAGTTATGGACTTCGAGGATATGTTGGCCCATATTTCAGCTCCAACTCCAGCTCCGACTCCGGCTCCAGCACCAGCTCCAGCTCCAGCTCTGGCTCCAACTCCAGCTTCAGCTCCAGCTCCGACTCTAGTTTTTGATGATGATGATGATGTAGATTTAGAAAACTTTTGATGTATTTTATTTTTTTAAAAAAAATATTATAATAAATTTTATTTGATAATAAAATTTTAGCATTTCAAAATAATTTTTATGTTTATTATATTTTCTTATATTATATATCTATATTTATCAGGTAAAATATATAAAAAAAATAAAAATTTTAATTTTTTTAATTATTCAAGATCTACGGTAGTAGTTTTATAATCGCTGTCATATCCATGCCAACTGCTGCCATAAGTCTCTGGTGAAAATAGTATCAACCACTGCATTAGACCTATGGTAGCGATCAAGAAATCACTGCTATTAATTATCTATGGCAGCGGTTATATAACCGCTGCTATAGATAACCTATGGCAGTGGTTACATAACCGCTGCTATAAGTCGATCTATTATAGTAGTTTCTAAATTGCTGCAATAGGCTATCTATAGCAGCAGTTCAAACAACCACTGTCACAGAGCTACGACGATGGTTGCAGTAGTAGCGATTAAAGAACCGCTGCCATAGGCTATGGCAGCGATTTTTTGGGCTACGGCAGCAGTTACGAACTACTACTGTAGCCCTTTTTTGTAGCAATGCATTCTAATCTCATCAAAACATAGAGAGTATTTCAAGTAAGTAAATATGATATGAAACTACATAAATAGATAATTAGAATCAATAGAATTAATCAAACAAATATTGATGGTATGATATGAGAAAAGTTTAGATTTTATCCAAAAGCATCATCCATCCATTTTCATTTTCAAGACACCTATAAAAAAAATTCTCTTTTCATTCCATTGGATCCTTAGTGTAACTACAAAATTATTTACTATATTTTGATATCCAAATCATCTTGGATCCATGGATGTTAGAGCTTATGGTTCCTTTTGGAACCCATACTTGTTTAACTAAAATATAGCTAATTTTCTTAATATTACATTCTAAAATTTTATGGCCAACTTTGTTACATTTAAGACATGTAAATCAATTATTTTCAAATGAACCTTTACTAAATGTATTTTTGATAAATTTTTATTTTCTTAAAGGATTATACCCATTTCTAGCTTTATTGAAAATAACCACTTGATTATTCAAAATTGCTTGAAACCTTTGAGATCCAATAGTAAATTTTTCAAGCATGGATTTTAAATTTTCAATCTCTTTTCTTAGTTTTACATTTTCTTACAAAAGAGATTTTTTAGATTTCAAAAGCTTTTCTTTTTCTTTAACCAAGAATTTTTTAGATTTTGCAAGATTTTTTTTTCTTAGTTAAAGTTTTAATTTGTTTCAAGAAATCTTCCTTTTCTTTAGCCATATTTTTTATGTCTTTCATAATATCTTCTTTTTCATATAAGACTTTATTTTTTTCTTCAACCAAAGTAAGATTGAATTTTTTAAGCTCTTTATTTTTCAGTCTTAGTTTTTTGTATTCATCCACTAAATTGTTAAAGACTTTAAATAACTCATCAAAAGTAAAATCGGAAGAGTTATTAATGTTTATCTCATCATCATTAGACATGAGGCAAGGATTTGTGATACATTCTTTCTCTTTATCCATCAAGCATAATTGGTCTACTTTTTGCTCCTCTTTCATCTTTCTTTTCTTTGCTTTGCTCCCTCTTAATTGAAGCTTTCTTCTTTCTTTGTTTCTTCTTCTTATTTTTCTTTCCATCCTCATGAGCCATGAGGTATATGTTAGGATGAGCTTTCTTTTCTTCTTGGGAGTTTGAATCCTCTTTTTGATTTGCTTCCTCATAAGTTCTTTTCAATTTCTTTCATACATGTTTTGCTGAAATATATGAAAAATTACATTAAATACATTTAACTCTAAGGAGCAATAAAGTATATTCATGGCCTTACCATTAAGTTGGGCCATTTCTTTATCATGCTCTTTTAATGCATTGGTCGTGTGTGAGCCATCTATTATAATCTTTCATAATTTATAATCATGTGCTTGTATGAAGATTTTCATCCTAGCTTTTCAATAGATATAATTATAACCATTAAAAAGTGGAGGTCTATCTATAGAATATCCTTCATTAAACAAAGATACCATTTGGGTTGCCATTGATCTTTTGCCCTAGATGGTTAGGTCAATAATCAATAACAGAGCACCTGCTCTGATACCAATTATTGTCCAGAGGTAGCAACCCAAGAGGAGGGATGAATTGAGTTCTTAAAAAATTTTAATCAAATTTACTATCTAATCAAGTATATGCTTTGATTTTAACTAAAGTGGTGTGTTGAAATGTAAACAATATAAGCAGAGGAATTAAGATAACAAAATCAAACTATGAAAGTAAAGCAAGAATTATAAGTATGCAAAGTATGTAAAGAAAAAGAAAAAAAGAGCACAACACAAACACACAAAGATTTATAGTGGTTTGATACAATCTACACCTACATCTACTTTTCAAGCTTTTCTTGGAATTTTTACTATAATCTACACTTGATTATAGTGTGTTTGTTTTCTCAGGCTTACAAACAAACGTGGTCGATTTTCACGGGAGCACCAACCAAAACCTTACACTAATAGTTTTTTGGGATCACTATTAATCTATTGATTTTTCAAGCTCACCAACCAAAACCTACAATATCCTATTTCGAGCATAGACGGGCTTAATCCTCAAATTTCTTTTTTCTAAAGAAACTTGAAAAGGAATAAAAAATATAAGTAAAATTTTAGCATAATATAAAAAATAGAATTTAAGCTTTCTTAAATCCAAAAGAGGAAGCCGATGATGTGCTCGATTGAAGCTTATCTTTTCTTCAAATTATGATTGAGAGGATGTAGAAGATGTTGGAGAAGATTACTTTGAAGGCTCACTGAAATCTGTGCACAACTTTTTTCTCTTTTTTTCTTTGGATATTTAATGTTCCTCATCGAAAATAAAAGAATCTCTCTTTAAATCTCTTAATTCTTGCTTTCTAATTGATTCTCCACCTTTAAATACCTTTAGAGATGGTTGGAGTGAGAGTTCTAGCTGTTGGGAGCTCTGAAGTAGCCATTGGGATCGAAAAATAGTCATTACAAAACTATCCGTTGAAGGTTTTCCATGGAAAATGAGATCTCTCAATTTTTCATGAGATCTCTCATCAGATTTCGAGACCTCTCGATTTTGAATTGAGACATCTCATCGAAACCATGAGATCTCTCAAGATCCTACGAGACCTCTCGCTCTCAGAGCACAAAAACTAAGTTCCTATCTTTTAAGATCAAGACATCTCGAGTTCAACTCGAGACCTCTTGAAATCATGTCAGAACTGCATTTGGGCGTGTCAGTCCACTCGAGAGCTCTCAAAAAAATTTTAAAATATCTCGAAAACTACTCCAAGACTATTTTGAGGGATTTTTGCTTTCAATCAAGAAGATTTGATTTTTATTTGAATTTCACTTTATGTCTTCCTTGTTTTGGTCGAAGAGCTCTCTTTCTTCTGATCTTTGGAAGCTTAAGAAAAATCTTTTTCTTTAATGATCTTGACTTAACAAAATTTTTCTAGATCTTTTCTTGAAATGATTCTTCAATTTAAATACTTGAAAAGATCTATATCCTCTCATGAAATAGAGGGTTAAATACTTAAACACTCAAAGTTTAGTAATCATCAAAATCAATCATGGGGTCAACATAATTTTTCTTGGAGAAGTCTCGGTTTCACTTTGAGAAGTCTCAAGAATTTTGGAGATGTCTCGGTTTCACTTTGAGAAGTCTCAAAAATTTTCGAGATGTCTCAGTCTTAGAATACAGAAATGAGATTTCTATCTCCTGAAATGAAGTAGTCTCAAGCTATTTTTGATACCTCTCGAGCCTATGCCAGGGTAATGTACAGGTATGCCAAATAGCTTGGAGAAGTCTCAAAATTTGCTGAAGAAGTCTCTAAATTTTTTGGAGAAGTCTCTAAAATTTTTGACTTCATTTTTCATTTTTGTTTGACTTTCCAAACTTGAATTTCTTGGCTCCAATCTCTTCTAAATATAATTGCTACTTTCAATTTTATTTTTTCTTCTTCCAATCTTACTTTCTTCATACCAAGCTATCTAAACAAGTGTGAATTTATTTTTCTAAGTATTTTGGCATGGCATCTTGAGAGGATTTGTTCTTAAGATAAATTCTTCATTTTGGATACTTGAAAAATCCTACACACATTCTTGAAACATATGATTAGATACATAATATACTCAAAGTTTTTAAATCATCAAAATCAATCACGAAGTTAACACCCTTGATTAATTAGCGCCACCTAATAAAACTTTGTGATACTTCAAAAAACTACATAGAATTTATTTTGAAGAGTCCTTCTGCTTGAAGCGACTCTTGGAACTAATTCTACTTAATTCCACGTGTCCTAAGAATATTAATAGGCATGAGATATAATCAAGGGGCATGAGAAATCAGATCTGGTCGGATGTGAGAAATTCAAATGGCACCCCTACGTACATTATAAATAGGGGTGCACACCGAAAGTCAGAATAATTCTTCCCGATCCTTCTTTCTTACAAACCTCTCCATATTGTCTAATTTCCTTCTTCCTTCTCTTGTTATGACAAGGTCCTAATAAGGACAAGCAGTCTTCTTTAGGACAAGGGTCTAGGAAGAAAGATAAGAAAGACAAGGAGAAAAGAAAGTAAGGAAAGAAAAGGCTAGGAGGAAGGAAGCAAAGGCTAAAGAAGGTTCTGTCCAATTAAATTCTTACAATAAGAATTTAATTCAAGGAATCAATTTTTGAAGGTATTAATAGCTTGATCACATTCCCATGTGGATCAACATTAGAGGGTGAATACATGGGCACCTGGTGGAACTCTTGCTGGACCTCTACCAAAATTCAGATTCAAATCAAGGTTTAGCAATCAAAGGTATGTTCCTATACCTTAAGTTTACTTTATAATTACATGTTATATGATTTGAATTTAATAAGACGATCCTGGATTTGGGTTTGACTTTGAAATTTCTTTATTAATTGCTTTGAAATCCATGCTTCTGCCCTAGTATTCAAACCCTACAAATTTTTTTTAAGAAATTCATATTGCATCTCAGTCCAAGTTTGGATTGGTCTTTCTATTATGCCAAGCCAGTTGTTGACTTTATATTTTAATGAAAAATAAAATAAAATCAGTCTAAGGGCATCATCAATAAAATTTTGAATATTCATTATAGAGCAAATTTTTAAGAACTCATCTAGATGCTTATAAGGATCTTCATTAGTATTCCCATAGAAAGATGAGAGCATCTAGATTGTGGTTGACTTTATCTCATAATGGCTTGCAGGAATATTTGATAAGTGGATACAAGTCGATAGATTATAGGTAAAAGAAATAAAGTATTCCTTCGTCTATCTAGGTGGTTCTTCATTATTTATAGCCATTTGATTATTTGATTTAATATGAATCAGATATTCAATTTTAGGATTGGGTTCAACTAGATCAAAAAAAAGCAATATCCTATCATGCATGTACTAGTGCAACCCTTATATATGGTTCAAAAAAATTATTTAATATATTTATTTTTATATTTTTTATTACTTTATTATTATTTTATTATTATTTTAATTTTTTATTTTAATATTTATTATTTTTATTTATATTTATTTTGTTTGAAGAAAAGAAAAAAAAAAGAAGAAAGAGAGAAAAGAGTTTTAAAGAAGAGAACCTAAAGAGTCCTAAAGCTAAGAAGAGAGAGAAGAATTAGTTATGGTTGGTTTGATGTTAGTTAGCAATCAAGTTAAGCAATCAATCCTAGCTAAAAGTTATCCTAGATCTAGGTATAGGTCTTAATTGTTAGATGTGTGCCCTAAAATCCAGATTGGCCGATACTTGTAATATACTTCTAAGGGCAATTTTATAATTTTGACTATAAATTAATAAAAAAATTATTTTCTATCATAGTATGTATTTAAAGTATCTGTGATACATTCTTTGAGTTAATGGTAATGACAATTTATATTTTCAAGAGTTAAAAATTTAAGACATGAATTTTCATAATTAACTCATAAACTACTTACGATCGTAGGATTATCACGAGGATGGTGATCGATCCAGAAGGTTGGTGTACAATCATTTTCTTAGGATAGATATGTCTTAAGTCTACAGTATGAAAATATCAGAGCAAGAGTATAGATACTCGTTAGAGAACGAGGGCACTGAGCATGACCACCTCGAGCAGTCATAAGAAAGTCTACCTTTTCATCGATGACTGGCTCGATGCTACAGTGGTGTGTCTGGTTATTTGACTTAAGGTGCATCGATAGTTTACCTTAAGGGTGTTATAGTTTGACTACACCATAACTCGCTCTTCTAGCTATTTTGAATCTTAAGGTGTATGTTGGCTATAGCATGTTCATTGTAGGAATTGGATTGCACCAATAGGAGATCTATCTACCTCAGTAGATGAGTAGTAGTCCTATGATAATCATGAGATTGAGTCCTTAAGCCCATAGCCATGGCAGAGTGAAGATGATAGAAAGAGTTTCTATTAGGATTTCATATTGAACTCAAATCAAATGATTAATTCATATGACGGATGTTGGGTTTGACGAGTTCATCTTAACCCTTGAAGGAGAATCCTGATTTCTCGGAGTCTGATTCGTTTAGATCTGATTGGATCGAGAGGCATATTTCAAAATTTTTTTCTTAGATCTTAATTAGATCTGATATTTTTTAGATCTGATTTTACGATCTGATAAATAAGAAAATTAAATTAAATTAAATCTAAATTAATTTTACCTTGATATGGGTAATCCGATTATCCATTGATGATCTTGCTGATTGCCTGAGGTTCTTGATCTAGCCATGCAAGCACTGTTAGATATATGTGCCCTAGAAGCCAGAATTGGCCAACACTTGTAATACACTTCTAAGGGCAAAATTATAATTTTAACTAAAATCAATAAAATGAATTATTTTCTATCACATATGTGTATTTAGTGTCTATGATATATCCTTTGAGTTAATGGTAATGATAATTCATATTTTCAAGAGTTGAAAATTTAAGACATGAATAATCATTATTAACTCATAAAATGCTTCCGACCATAGGATCATCACGAGGATGGTGATTGATCTGAAAGGTTGGTGTACAATCGCTTCTCTTTAGTAGATGAGTCTTGAGTCTACGGTGTGGAGACACCGGAGCGAGAGTACAGGTACTCGTTAGAGAACGAGGGCACTGAGCGTGACCACCTCGAGTAGTCATTAGGGAGTCTACCTTCTCGTCAATGACTGACTCGATGCTGCAGTAGTGTGTCTGGTTCTTTGACCTGAGATGCATCGGCAGTTCACCTTGAGGGTGTTATAGTTTGACTACACCATTACTCGGTCTCCTAGCCATATGGAACCCTGAGGTGTATGTTGGCTATAGCATGTTCATTGTAGGAACTGGATTGCATCAAGATGGGAATCTATCTACCTCGGTGGTAGAGGAGTAGCCCTATGATGATCATGAGAATCAAGTCCTGAAGCCCATGGCCATGGCAGAGTGAAATAATAGAAAGAGTTTCTATTTAGATTTTCACATTGGACTCGAATCGAATGATTACATCATATGACAGAGACTAGGGTTTGACGAGTTCACCTTAACCCTAATCTGATCGGGGCTCAAGATAGAAGAACTGAATCACACAGGTAGCTGCACCAAGAGGTTCGCATTCAGCTCTGATGGGTTGCCACCATATACTGCTAGGTGTCACTGGTGGATTTTGGGAGCAATTAGAATGATTTAGATGATCGATCATTCTAGCTGTTCGAATCAGAAGAGTTCTGATCCATCGAAAGGAGTTTCGATGATGTCGATGATAGAGATCATGACATATCCCATTACCATACAGAACTGAACCTAACTGGGTCACACAAACAAGGGTTTGAATCTGGTGATCATCAATTGAACTGATCTAGTTCAATTGATCTGAATGAGATTCAATTAGGTTCAAGGAAATCGTGCTAGCACTCGATTGAACCTAACGTTCTTCTTTTACTATCATAAATAAGTTGTCCTGTCTGAGCCAAAGGAGTTTGTGCTCAATCAGAGGCCTTCATATGGTCTGACTGGAGGTTGTCCAAGTCAGAAAAGGTTGTCTTATTTGTAAGACATTACCTGCCATTTTTGGTCACCTGCCATTTCTTGTTCTTTGACTTTGGTCAAAAGTCTACCTTTGACTGGTCAAACGTTGACCATTGACCCTTTGACTTTTGACCACATGTCATGCACCTATTGGAGAGCTGGTGGGGGCTTGTCCCCCTGCCAGAACCTGGCAAGGAGGAGGGCGCACGCCAACCCTTGGCGTGAGCCCAAGTAGGAGGCGCCTAGGAGTCCTTGTTGGACAAGGACTCCATCTCCCTTTTGGATTCCAATGAGAGTTCTTCTAAGAATCCAGTTTGACTGGTCTTAGGCACTCTCCTAAGTAGGAATCCAGGGGACTCTAATTCCCACCAATCAGATTTAGATCTGATTTCACAAAGGGTTGTGATTGGTTGGGAGGAAGATGACTTGGATCACGCTTAGTCTATAAATAGAGACCCAGCGCCCAAGTGAAACTCAAAAAAGTAATCAAGCAGCAATTCTTCCCACGCCCCAAGGCTGCCTCTCTCCCTCCTCCATGCCATACTCTCATCTTCTCCCTCTGCTCTCCACGTCCCAAAGTGTTTTGGATGGAGTTGGTGCGATTCCAGATCAGAGAGAAAGGAGATCAAAAGCAAGAAGGCTGCGCTGCTGCGAAGAACGACTGCAGATCTTCAAAAGGAGTTTTGAAGATCCTCCAGATCAGATCCAGATCTGATTTTTGGAGGCGTGATAGAGAAGAAGAGGATCTCCAGATCCAGCCCGAGTGGATACCGGTAGAGGCCAGGCGCTTGCGTGGCTTAGATCCAGAACCTTCCGCTGCAAACAGGATCATCAACAGGGTAATAGGATTACCCTATTCAAGGTAAATTGAATGTGATTTAATTTATCCTTTTCATTTAATTTTTATTAAAATAATAAGAATCAGATCTGAAGCATCCCTGATCTGATACAGATCTAAGAAAAAAATTTTTGAAATATATCTCTTGATCTGATCAGATCTGAACGAACCTGGTCAGGGAAATCAGGATTTCCCTTCAACTGGTATCAGAGCCATGGTTCTAAAAGTAGTTTAGATCTGATTTTTAAATTTTATTTTAATTAAAAATAACGTGATTTCAGATGTCACATGAGATGTGATCAGATCTGAAATCAGAAAAATTAAAATTAAATGATTTGGATCTAAGAATTATGAAGATATGCATGACTAGTTCTAGTATAGAATAGTTCTATAGAATAGTTCTTGCATGTCTTTGATTTAATATGATTAAATCATATTTTAGATCTTCTTATTTACTATTTTTTGATATTATAAGTGTTATAATAACATCTGAAAAACAGCAAATAAAAATTATTTAATTTTAAATATCATATGAGATATGATAGATGCATGTCTAGACTAGTTGTAGAATAGTTCTACATAATTGTCTAGATTAGAATTTATTTTGATTAGATCAATTTAAATCTAATTTTTTCAGATTATTATGTGATAATTTAGATCTGAAAACATGCATGATTATGATACATGAGATGTATGCAAAATATGCCATGATTAGATCTAAATTTGTATATGAGATATATGATATAGATCTATAACTGTTTTGTAGTATTGAATGTTCCTGATTAAGGCGTTCCTCTTGGCCGTCCGGTCATAAGAACGAAGAAGGGTTTAAAGGCCCTCTCTTCCCATTCGATGGGGTGTTCTTATGATGTGTAGGGGTGCTGCGCGTTCGTCCTTAATCAGAAACCCAAAACTTACTTTCTGCAAAACCCTAGATCCTGAAACCCTAGGATTTATTGTGCATATTTTGTTTATGAACCCTACTTAATTAAGAATTAAGTTTATGGAATATTAATTAGGTCTAAAATTGAGAATTTCAGATCTAAGACATATTCATAATACTGGGTTCGGGCTTGGGTAGCTCAATTAGGTCTAAGCGGTTGATCAAACCGAATCAAGAGTTGGTTAGATGGGATCAACAATGCTTAAATTGACCAGCCTAATAGGATTAAGTCTGGGTCAAGATCGAGTCACGATCAAGCAAGACCTAATTAGGCTCAGAGGTTAGAGTCTGGATTGTAGGCTAACCCAATTGGTTCTGACTCAACAATTTGGTGTCTAAGGTAAGTTTGGCACAGACGACCGACTGGTTTTTAATTGGAAGCTACTCGACCTGAATGCGTTCTTGTACGAGTTAATGGCATATTCCTTCCACCGGTCTCACTTACCTGGCCATATCTGTTGACACAGTTCTGATCTGAGGTGGTCAATAATCCGAGCTAACCCATGCCACTAGGTTAGTCATAATTGTTATGACTAAGCCAAGTCTAGTTTAATGAGACCTGAATCAATTCTCCCTAAGAAAAGATTAAGTCCTGAGGTCTTCCACCATTGTAGATGTGCGGGCCCTTCCCGGGGTTGATTGTTCTCGGCTGGATACAGTGGCTCAGTTGCACCGGGAAGACGCAACCATGTCTATTAGGCATTGGATGCTATGGGCTGGAGGATGAGTTGGGCTCAATATTCCGGATACGGTGAGAGACTCAATTAGGAAACCCAGTCTATGCAAATGGTGGGTCTGACTTAACTAAGGAGTGGATCAATATTCCGGATATACGGTGAGATTCATGAATTAGAGACCAAGTTTGGGTGCACCATGATTAGAGAATCATTGAACAAGAGTTGTTCACTCATTGGCTAACCCATCACCAATAACTGTTAGGTGAGGTGATGAGTCAGTTGGTGAGACCGCACCACCCACTAGAAATCATTAATCATGGAGATTTTCGCATCTCTACAGAGGGAGTGTAGGGATCCGAGAAAATAGTGGGAGCTAATTTGTTTAAAAATAAAATCCCTAAACAAATTGGTCAAGTCAAAATTACAGTATCTAACTAGAATCTTTGACTCTCTACAGGAAAATGTCTGCGTCCAACCCACTGGCACGTATCCTGGACACACATAGACTGACTGGACCCAATTATAAAGATTGGCTCAGGAACTACAAAATTGTTTTGGGATTTCAGAGAAGTTAACACATGTTATTGGACCAGGACCCTCCCACCTTACCAGCTCGTCCATCCACTGAACAGAGAGCGTCTCTGGAAAAATGGATTAGACGAAGATAATAAGGCCAGATACTACATGTTGGGCTCGATGTCTGATGAGCTCCAGCGCCAACATGAAGATATCGGGACTGCTCGCCAAATGTTGGCTCACCTGCAGGAGATGTTTGGTGAACAGAGTCGCGCAGCCAAATATCAAGTCACGAAATGACTTTTTAAGGCTAAGATGCGTGATGGGCAGTCAGTCCAAGATCACTGTCTGACAATGATCAAGGACATGGAAGAGCTTGAGAAGCTCGGTGTGAAGTTGGACTTGGATCTGCAGAATGATATTATTCTGCAATCCTTGACTGATGCATATGGGCAATTCATCATGAATTACCACATGCATAAACTTCAAAATTCCTTGGCCGAGTTGATGAATATGCTGGTTCACCGCTGAGCTTTCTATGAAAGGTTCTAAAGGCTCAGTTCTTGCTATGGAACGGACTTCTTCCAAAAGAAAGTCTTATGGAAAGAAAAAGAAGTCTGTGAAAAAGCAAAAGGTGGAAGGATCAAAGAAGAAGAAGGCAGAAGCCGAAGAAGAAAGGCCGATGGTCAAAGGAAAGTGTTTCCATTGCAACAGCGACGGCCATTGGAAGCGGAACTGCCCTACTTACCTGGCCACCCTGAAGAACAAGAAGGAAGGTCCTTCTGGAGGTATGCTCGTTATTGAGTCTAACCTTACGGTTTCTTCTGCATCCAGTTGGGTGCTTGACTCTGGTTCTAGTGCTCATCTGTGCACTTCTATGCAGGGTCTTGAGGATAGCAGGAGGCTGAGGGATGGAGACATGATCCTACGCATCGGTAATGGAGCAAGAGTTGCTGCAGTAGCCGTGGGAACATACCCTCTTCGATTACCATCTGGTTTAGACTTAGTTTTGAAAGACTGTTATTTATGTGCCTGCAGCTAGCAGGAATTTGATTTCTGTTTCATGCTTAGCACAAGAAGGTTATGTGATCACCTTCTTTAAGGACCATTGTAACATTCTTTATGAAAGAAATAAAATTGCAAATGGTTTCCTTATTAATGGTCTTTATCAGCTACATATTGATGTACCTGTTCTAACTATCAAGCAAAACGTGAATGCCAAACGACCTAGGGATAGTCCAAACGACAGATATCTATGGCACCTGAGATTAGGTCATATAGCAGAAGATAGGATCAACAAATTGGAGAAAAATGGGCTATTGAGTCCATTGACTTTCGAGTCATATCCAACTTGTGAATCTTGTCTTCAAGGCAAAATGACTAAACTCCCTTTTGTTGGACATGGGGGAAGGGCCACAGATCTCCTTGCCCTAGTACATACTGATGTGTGCGGCCCATTTGATGTGCCGGCTAGAGGCAATTTTGTCTACTTCATTACCTTTACCGATGATCTGTCTAGGTATGGGTATGTGTATCTTATGAGACACAAGTCTGAAGCTTTTGAAAAGTTCAAAGAATTCAGACATGAAGTAGAAAAACAAACTGGAAAATCCCATTAAGGTTCTTCGATCAGATCGAGGAGGTGAATACCTTAGCTGAAAATTCCTAGACTATCTTCAAGGAAAATGGCATAGTCTCTCAATGGACTCCACCAGGAACACCTCAACTCAACGGGGTTTCAGAACGGAGAAATCGGACTCTATTGGATATGGTTCCGATCCATGATGAGCTTCACAGACCTCCCTGATTTTCTTTGGGAAATACTCATTGTTAACTTCAATTTATCTACTGAATAGGGTTCCCTCTAAAATCGTTCCTACCACACCGTATGAGATATGGCACGGTAAGAAACCAAGTCTGAGTCATCTCAGAATTTGGGGTTGTCCGGCTCATGTCAAAAGACAACAAGCGGACAAGTTAGAGTTTAGGTCCTTTCAGAGCTCGATTCATAGGATATCCTAAAGAGTCATTAGGATACTATTTCTACATTCCAGAAGACCACAATGTGATTGTGAGTCGACATGCCATCTTTCTTGAAAAATAGTTTATTCAAGATAGTGGCATTGGAAAGCAGATTAAGCTTGATGAGAAAGTCTCACAAGTACAACGAGCTAAGGACCAATTGGAACCAAATCAGGTTGAGCCAATAAGAACACTACCTCCTCCACCTCGTAGATCGGAAAGAGTTTTTCGTCCCCCTGAAAGATACTTAGGTATTATTTCAGAGGAAGTAGAGGAAAATGTTCCTCGTAGGTAATGGTGCTCATGGTGATGATCCCAAAACCTACAACGAGGCGATATCAGATATCGACTCCGAGAAATGGCTAGAGGCAATGCAGTCAGAAATTGACTCGATGCACTCAAACCAAGTCTGGACCTTGGTAGATCCACCAGAAGGTATAGTACCTATTGGGTGTAAATGGATCTTCAAGAGAAAGATTGGTGCAGATGGGAATGTGGAGACATTCAAGGCTAGACTAGTGGCAAAAGGTTATAGTCAACGCGAAGGCATTGACTATCAGGATACCTTTTTCCCAGTGGCTATGCTAAAATCCATCCGCACATTGCTTGTCGTTGCAGCCTATTTCGATTATGAAATATGGCAAATGGACGTGAAAATGGCATTCTTAAATGGATATCTTGAGGAAGATATCTATATGGAACAGCCGCTAGGTTTCACATCCAGTGATACTGATCACAAGGTTTGCAAGCTGCAAAGGTCCATATATGGACTTAAGCAAGCATCTCGGAGCTGGAACACTCATTTCAATGATGTGATCAAAAAGTTTGGTTTCATCAAAAATGAAGAGGAACCATGTGTTTTCAAAAAGGTCAGTGGGAGCGCTGTTGTCTTCCTCGTATTGTACGTGGATGACATCCTCCTTATTGGGAATGATATTCCCATGTTGACGATCAGTCAAAATATGGTTGTCTAAGGAATTCTCCATGAAAGACCTAGGTGAAGCATCCTTTATTCTAGGAATTAAGGTCTATAGGGATAGACCGAATAGGATGCTAGGACTTTCACAGAAGATGTACATAGAGGAAGTACTAAAGAGGTTTAGTATGGAAAACTCTAAGAGGGGATTAATACCCTTCAGACATGGTATTCATCTTTCCAAGAAGATGTGCCCTAGCACACCTGAGGAAATAGAATGCATGAGCAAGATCCCTTATGCTTCTGCAATAGGGAGCCTCATGTATGCCATGCTATGTACACGACCTGATATAGCCCATGCTGTGAGTGTCACAAGCAGATATCAGTCAAATCCAGGTGAAGAACACTGGACTTCTGTGAAATGTATCCTTAAGTACTTGAGAAGAACTAAGGATATGATGTTGGTCTTTGGTAACGGAGAACTCCAAGTCCTAGGGATACACAGACTCAGATTTCATGTCCGATGTAGATGATCGAAAGTCGACATCTAGGAGTCTGTTTGTGTGCAATGGTGGTGCTGTCAGCTGGAAGAGTTCCAAGCAAACCGTGATAGCAGATTCCACCATGGAAGCAGAATATATCGCTGCATCAGAGGCTGCGAAGGAAGCATTCTGGTATAAGAAGTTTGCTGTAGAAATTGAAGTAATGCCATCAGATGCCATTCCTCTATACTGCGACAACAATGGCACCATAGCCCTTGCTAAGGAGCCAAGGTCTCACCAAAAATCCAAGCACATTGAGCGGCGATACCACCTCATCCACGATTACCACGAGAAGGGTTATGTTGAGGTTAAGAGAGTCAACTCCATAGACAATGTGGCAGACCAGCTTATAAAGCCATTGGGCCAGCAGAAGATTGAAGCCCACCTTGAGAAGATGGGACATAAACTTGTAGCCAATTGGCTTTAGGATAAGTGGGAGATTGTTAGATATATGTGCCCTAGAAGCCAGAATTGGCTGACACTTGTAATACACTTCTAGGGGCAAAATTATAATTTTGACTAAAATCAATAAAATGGGTTATTTTCTATCACATATGTGTATTTAGTGTCTGTGATACATCCTTTGAGTTAATGGTAATGATAATTCATATTTTTAAGAGTTGAAAATTTAAGACATGAATAATCATTATTAACTCATAAATTGCTCCCGACCATAGGATCATCACGAGGATGGTGATTGATCCTGGAAGGTTGGTGTACAATCATTTCTCTTTAGTAGATGAGTCTTGAGTCTATGGTGTGGAGACACCTGGAGCGAGAGTATAGGTACTCGTTAGAGAACGAGGGCACTGAGCGTGACCACCTCGAGTAGTCATTAGGAAGTCTACCTTCTCATCAATGACTGACTCGATGCTGTAGTGGTGTGTCTGATTCTTTGATCTGAGGTGCATCGACAGTTCACCTTGAGGGTGTTATAGTTTGACTACACCACAACTCGATCTCCTAGCCATACGAAATCCTGAGGTGTATGTTGGCTATAGCATGTTCATTGTAGGAACTGGATTGCATCAAGATGGAATCTATCTACCTCGGTGGTAGAGGAGCAGCCCTATGATGATCATGAGAATCAAGTCCAAAAGTCCATGGCCATGGCAGAGTGAAATAATAGAAAGAGTTTCTATTTAGGTTTTCACATTGGACTTGAATCGAATGATTACATCATATGACAGAAACTAGGGTTTGACGAGTTCACCTTAAACCCTAATCTGATTAGGGCTCAAGATAGAAGAACTTAATCACACAGGTAGCTGCACCAAGAGGTTCACATTCAGCTCTGATGGGATTGCCACCATATACTGCTAGGTGTCACTGGTGGATTTTGGGAGCAATTAGAATGATTTAGATGATCGATCATTCTAGCTATTCGAATCAGAAGAGTTCTGATCCATCGAAAGGAGTTTCGATGATGTCGATGATAGAGATCATGACATATCCCATTACCATACAGAACTGAACCTAACTAGGTCACACAAATAAGGAGTTTGAATCTGGTGATCATCAATTGAACTAATCCAGTTCAATTGATCTGAATGAGATTCAATTAGGTTCAAGAAAATCGTGCTAGCACTCGATTGAACCTAACATTCTTCTTTTACTATCATAAATAGTTATCCTGACTGAGCCAAATAAGTTTGTGCTCGATCAGAGGCCTTCACTTGGTCTGACTGGAGCTTGTCCAAGTCAGAAAAGGGTTGCCTTATTTTATAAGATAATACCTGCTATTTTTGATCACCTGCTATTTCTCATCCTTTGACTTTGGTCAAAAGTTGACCTTTGACTGGTCAAATGTTGACCATTGACATTTTGACTTTTGTCCATATGTCATGCACCTATTGAAGAGCTGGTGGGGGCTTGTCCCCCTACCAGAACCTGGCAAGGAGGAGGGCGCATGCCACCCTTTCCTTGTGCCCAAGCTGGAGGCGCCCAGGAGTCCCTGTTGGACAGGGACTCCATCTCCTTTTTGGATTTCGATTCGACTTCTCCTAAGAACCAAGTTTGACTGGTCTTAGGCACCATCTAAGGAGGAATCTAAGGGACTCTATTCCCACCAATCAGATTTAGATCTGATTTCACAAAGGATTGTGATTGGTTGGAAAGAAAAGGAGTTGGATCACGCATAGTCTATAAATAAGACCCTACGCCCAACTTAAAAAGTATCTAAGAATTCTCCATGCCCCAAGGCTGGTTCTCTCCTCCTCCTCTATGCCAAGCCCATCTTCTCCCTCGCCTCTCCATGCCCAAAGTGGTTTGGGATCCATGTTGGTGCAATCCAGACAAGAGAAAGGTGACAGAAAGCTAGAAGGCTGTGCTGCTGCAAAGGACAACTGCTGATCTTTGAAAGATGTTTTGAAGATCTTCTAAATTAGATTTGGATCTAATTTTTGGAGATGAGATAGAGAAGAAGAGGATCTCCAGATCTAGCCTGAGTGGATACCGGTAGAGGCCAGGTACCTGCATGGCTAGATCCAGAACCTTTCGCTGTTTACAGGATCATCAACGGGCAATAGGATTACCCTACATCAAGGTAAATTAAATTTAATTTAATTAATCTAAATTTATTTTAATTATTAAAATAATAAAGATTAGATCTAAAATATCCTAGATCTGATCTAGATCAAGGAGAAAAGTTTTTGAAATATATCTCTTGATCCGATCAGATCTAAATTAACCTGATCCAGAAAATAAGGATTTTCCTTCAAGCACCTGGCCTCTATCGATATCCACTCAGGCTGGATTTGGAGATCTTCTCCTTCTCTTCCTTTTCTCTAAAAATTAGATCTAGATCTGATTTGGAGAATCTTTAAAACTTCTTTCGAAGATCAGTAGTCGTCTCTGCAGCAGTGCTGCCTTCTACCTTTCTCGTCAGCCTTTTCTTGTCTGAATCACACTAATCTGAAACCCAACTATCCTTGGGCATGGAGAGGAGAGAGATGGACTGAAGGTGGCATGGAGAAGAGAGAGGGACAGCCTTGGGGCATGGCTAGGAGAGGAGTCTCTGAAAAGTGGGCAGAGATAGGTCTTTATATAGGCCCTGCTGCGCCATGCGGTGCCACATCACCTCGGCCAATCACGTTGCTTCGTTTAATCAGATCTAAATCTGATTGGTAAGATGACATCACCTGATCTAATTAGATGAGAGACCCATAAATTCATCCTAAGGTGGCGCCTAAGACTGGTCAAAGTCAATAGGTGAGGGTCCCCTAGTTTGAATCCAAGAAGCAACCTGGAGTTCCATCCGTATGGGACTCCAGGCGTCCCTATCCATGGGCGCACGCCATCCTAGGCATGCACCCCCTCCTTTCCAATTTTCAGGGAGGGGACAAGCCCCTATCTGCTCTCCAATAAGTGCATGACACATGGGCAGATGTCCAAGGGTCAAAGGTTAAGATTTGACCAAAGTCAAAGGACAAGAATTAGCAGGTGACGGAAAATGGCAGGTGTTGTCTTAAATTTATCTCATAAATTAAGACAACCCTTTTCTAACCTAGACAAGCTTCAGTCAGACCAAGTAAAGGTACCTGAGTGAGTACAAACTCATTTGGCTCAGTCGAGACAACTTTTAATGATAGAAAAAGGAGAATGTTAGGCTCAATCGTGTGCTAGCATGATTTTCTTGAACCTAATTGAATCTAATTCAAATCAATTGAACTGGGTTAGTCCAATTGATGATATCTAGATTCAAACCCTTGTTTGTGTAATCTAGTTAGGTTCAGTTCTGTATGGTAATGGGATATGTAGTGATCTCCATCATCAACATCATCGAAACTCCTTTTGATGGATCAGAACTCTTCTAATTCAGACAACTAGAATGATCGATCATCTAAATCATTCTAATTGCTCCCAAAATCCACCAGTGACACCTAGTAGTATATGGTGGCAACCCATCAAAACTGAAAATGAACCTCTTAGTGCAGCTACTTGTGTGATTAAGTTCTTCTATCTTGAGCCCCGATCAGATTAGGGTTAAGGTGAACTCATCAAACCCTAATTTCTATCATATGATTTAATCATTTGATTCAAGTCCGATGTGAAAACCTTAATAGAAACTCTTTCTATTATTTCACTCTCTGCCATGGCCATGGGCTTATGGACTTGATTCTCATGATCATCATAGGGCTGCTCCTCATCCACCGAGGTAGATAGATTCCTTCTTGGTGCAATCTAATTCCTACAATGAACATGCTATAGCCAACATACACCTCAGGATTTCGAATGGCTAGGAGACTGAGTCATGGTGTAGTCAAACTATAACACTCTCAAGGTGAAGTGCCGATGCACCTCAGGTCAAAGAACCAGACATACCACTGCAGCTTCGAGTCAGTCATCGATGAGAAGGTAGACTTGCTTATGACTACTCGAGGTGATCATGCTCAGTGCCCTCGTTCTCTAACGAGTATCTGTACTCTCACTCCAGTGTCTCTACACGGTAGACTCAAGACTCATCTACTATAAAGAAGCGATTGTACACTAACCTTCTGAATCAATCACCATCCTCATGATGATCCTACGGTCAGGAGTATTTTATGAGTTAATAATGAAAATTCTTATCTTAAATTTTCAACTTTTGGAAATAAGAATTATCATTACCATTAGCTCAAGGGATGTATCACAGATACTAAATACACATATGTGATAGAAAATAATCTATTTCATTATTTATAGTCAAAATTATAATTTTGCTCCTAGAAGTGTATTACAAGTATCAACCAATTCTGGCTTCTAGGACACACATATCTAACAAACTTCCACTTGACCTAAAGCCAATTGCCTACAAATCTAAGTTCCATCTTCTCAAGGTGGGCTTCGATCTTCTGCTGGCCCAACGGCTTTGTAAGCAGATCCACCGCATTATCTATGGAGTTGACTCTCTTGACCTCGACGTAACCCTTCTCGAGATAATTACGGATGAGGTGGTATCGCCGTTCGATGTGCTTGAATTTCTGGTGAGACCTCGGCTCTTTAGCAAAAGCTATGGCGCCATTGTTATCGCAGTACAGAGGAATGGCATTTGATGGCATCACTCTGATCTCTGCGGTAAACTTCTTATACCAGAATGCTTCTTTTGTAGCTTTTGACGCAGCGATGTATTCTGTTTCCATGGTGGAGTCTGCTATCACTATCTGCTTGGAACTTTTTCAACTGATAGCTCCACCATTGCACACAAATAGTCTCTCAAATGTCGACTTTCGATCATCTACATCGGACATAAAGTCCGAGTCTATATACCCCTTGACTTAGAGTTCTCCATTACCAAAAATAAGTAACATATCCTTAGTTCTTCTTAAGTACTTAAGGATACATTTCACAGAAGTCCAGTATTCTTCATCTGGATTCGATTGATATCTGCTCGTGACACTCACAGCATGGGCTATATTAGGTCGTGTACATAACATGGCATACATGAGGCTCCCTATTACTGAAGCATAAGGGATCTTGCTCATACGTTCTATTTCCTCAGGTGTGCTAGGGCACATCTTCTTGGAAAGATGAATGCCGAGCCTGAAGGGTATTAAACCCCTCTTAGAATTTTCCATACTAAACCACTTTAGTACTTCCTCTATGTACATCTTCTATGAAAGTCCTAGCATCCTATTTGGTCTATCTCTATAGACCTTAATTCTCAGAATAAAGAATGCTTCTCCTAGATCTTTCATGGAGAATTCTTTAGATAACCACATTTTAACTATAGTCAACATGGGAATATCATTCTCAATAAGGAGGATGTCATCCACGTACAATATGAGGAAGACAATAGCGCTCCCACAAACCCTTTTGAAGATACATGGCTCCTCCTCATTCTTGATGAAACCAAATATTTTGATCACATCGTTAAAACGAGTATTCCAACTCTGAGATGCTTGCTTAAGTCTATATATGGATCGTTGCAGTTTGCAAACCTTGTGATAATCATCACTGGATGTGAAACCTAGCGGCTGTTTCATATAGATATCTTCCTCAAAATATCCATTTAAGAATGCCGTTTTTACGTCCATTTACCATATTTCATAATCGAAATAGGTTGCAATAGCAAGCAATGTGTGGATGAATTTTAGTATAGCTATTGGAGAAAAGATATTCTGATAGTCAGGTTAGATATATGTGCCTTAGAAGCCAGAATTGGCTGACACTTGTAATACACTTCTAGGGGCAAAATTATAATTTTGACTAATATCAATAAAATGGGTTATTTTCTATCACATATGTGTATTTAGTATCTGTGATACATCCTTTGAGTTAATGATAATGATAATTCATATTTTCAAGAGTTGAAAATTTAAGACATGAATAATCATTATTAACTCATAAAATGCTCTCGACTATAGGATCATCATGAGGATGGTGATTGATCCGGAAGGTTGGTGTACAATCACTTCTCTTTAGTAGATGAGTCTTATGTCTATGATGTGGAGACACCAGAGCGAGAGTATAGATACTCGTTAGAGAATGAGGGCACTGAGCGTGACCATCTCGAGTAGTCATTAGGGAGTCTACCTTCTCGTCAATGACTGACTCGATGCTGCAGTAGTGTGTCTGGTTCTTTGAACTGAGATGCATCGATAGTTCACCTTGAGGGTGTTATAGTTTGACTACACCATTACTCGATCTCCTAGCCATTTGGAATCCTGAGGTGTATGTTGGCTATAGCATGTTCATTGTAGGAACTGGATAGCATCAAGATGAAATCTATCTACCTCGGTGGTAGAGGAGCAGCCCTATGATGATCATGAGAATCAAGTTCAAAAGTCCATGGCCATGGATAGAGTGAAATAATAGAAAGAGTTTCTATTTAGATTTTCACATTGGACTTGAATCGAATGATTACATCATATGACAGAGACTAGGGTTTGACGAGTTCACCTTAACCCTAATCTGATCGGGGCTCAAGATAGAAGAACTTAATCACACAGGTAGCTGCACCAAGAGGTTCGCATTCAGCTCTGATGGGTTGCCACCATATACTGCTAGGTGTCACTGGTGGATTTTGGGAGCAATTAGAATGATTTAGATGATCGATCATTCTAGCTGTTCGAATCAGAAGAGTTCTAATCCATCGAAAGAAGTTTCAATGATGTCGATGATAGAGATCATGACATATCCCATTACCATACAGAACTGAACCTAACTGGATCACACAAACAAGTTTGAATTTGGTGATCATCAATTGAACTGATCCAGATTGATCATTCAATTAGGGACAACTCCCACGTATCATATTTGAAATTACAATCTGAATTAAAAAAATTGAACTGAAGGGAAATCCTGATTTCCCTGACCAGGTTCGTTCAGATCTGATCAGATCAAGAGATATATTTCAAAATTTTTTCTCTTAGATCTGTATCAGATCAGGGATGCTTCAGATCTGATTCTTATTTATTTAATAAAAATTAAATGAAAAGGATAAATTAAATCACATTCAATTTACCTGAATAGGGTAATCCTATTACCCTGTTGATGATCCTGTTTGCAGCGGAAGGTTCTGGATCAAGCCACGCAAGCGCCTGGCCTCTACCGGTATCCACTCGGGCTGGATCTGGAGATCCTCTTCTTCTCTATCACGCCTCCAAAAATCAGATCTGGATCTGATCTGGAGGATCTTCAAAACTCCTTTTGAAGATCTGCAGTCGTTCTTCGCAGCAGCGCAGCCTTCTTGCTTTTGATCTCCTTTTCTTGATCTAAATCGCACCAATCCAAATCCAAAACACTTTTGGACGTGGAGAGCAAGGGGAGAATGAGAGTATGGCGTGGAGAAAGGGGAGAGAGGCAGCCTTGGGGCGTGGGAAGATTGCTTCTTGATTTTCTTGATTATTTTTTCACTTGGGCGCTGGGTCTCTTATATAGACTAAGCGTGATCCAAGTCATCTTCCTCCCAACCAATCACAACCCTTTGTGAAATCAGATCTAAATCTGATTGGTGGGATTAGAGTCCCCTGGATTCCTACTTGGAGAGTGCCTTGGACCAGTCAAACTGGATTCTTAGAAGAACTCTCATTGGAATCCTAAAGGGAGATGGAGTCCTTGTCCCAACAAGGACTCCATAGGCGCCTCCTACTTGGGCTCACGCCACCCTTGGCGTGCGCCCTTCTCCTTGCCAGGTTCTGGCAGGGGGACAAGCCCCCACCAGCTCTCCAATAGGTGCATGACATGTGGTCAAAAGTCAAAGGGTCAATGGTCAACGTTTGACCAGTCAAAGGTAGACTTTTGACCAAAGTCAAAGAACAAGAAATGGCAGGTGACCAAAAATGGCAGGTAATGTCTTACAAATAAGACAACCTATTCTGACTTGGACAACCTCCAGTCAGACCATATGAAGGCCTCTGATTGAGCACAAACTCCTTTGGCTCAGACAGGACAACTTATTTATGATAGCAAAAGAAGAACGTTAGGTTCAATCGAGTGCTAGCACGATTTCCTTGAACCTAATTGAATCTCATTCAGATCAATTGAACTAGATCAGTTCAATTGATGATCACCAGATTCAAACCCTTGTTTGTGTGACCCAGTTAGGTTCAGTTCTGTATGGTAATGGGATATGTCATGATCTCTATCATCGACATCATCGAAACTCCTTTCGATGGATCAGAACTCTTCTGATTCGAACAGCTAGAATGATCGATCATCTAAATCATTCTAATTGCTCCCAAAATCCACCAGTGACACCTAGCAGTATATGGTGGCAACCCATCAGAGCTGAATGCGAACCTCTTGGTGCAGCTACCTGTGTGATTCAGTTCTTCTATCTTGAGCCCCGATCAGATTAGGGTTAAGGTGAACTCGTCAAACCCTAGTCTCTGTCATATGATGTAATCATTCGATTCGAGTCCAATGTGAAAATCTAAATAGAAACTCTTTCTATTATTTCACTCTGCCATGGCCATGGGCTTCAGGACTTGATTCTCATGATCATCATAGGGCTACTCCTCTACCACCGAGGTAGATAGATCCCATCTTGATGCAATCCAGTTCCTACAATGAACATGTCATAGCCAACATACACCTCAGGGTTCCATATGGCTAGGAGACCGAGTAATGGTGTAGTCAAACTATAACACCCTCAAGGTGAACTGCCGATGCATCTCAGGTCAAAGAACCAGACACACTACTGCAGCATCGAGTCAGTCATTGACGAGAAGGTAGACTCCCTAATGACTACTCGAGGTGGTCACGCTCAGTGCCCTCGTTCTCTAACGAGTACCTGTACTCTCGCTCCGGTGTCTCCACACCGTAGACTCAAGACTCATCTACTAAAGAGAAGCGATCGTACACCAACCTTCCGGATCAATCACCATCCTCGTGATGATCCTATGGTCGGGAGCTATTTATGAGTTAATAATGATTATTCATGTCTTAAATTTTCAACTCTTGAAAATATGAATTATCATTACCATTAACTCAAAGGATGTATCACAGACACTAAATACACATGTGTGATAGAAAATAACCCATTTATTAATTATAGTCAAAATTACAATTTTGCCCCTAGAAGTGTATTACAAGTGTCAGCCAATTCTGGCTTCTAGGGCACATATATCTAACAATCTCCCACTTGTCCTAAAGCCAATTGGCTACAAGTCTAAGTCCCATCTTCTCAAGGTGGGCTTCGATCTTCTGCTGGCCCAACGGCTTTGTAAGTGGGTCTGCCACATTATCTGTGGAGTTGACTCTCTTGACCTCAACGTAACCTTTCTCAAGGTAATCGCGGATGAGATGATATCGCCGCTCAATGTGCTTGGACTTCTGGTGAGACCTCGGCTCCTTAGCAAGGGCTATGGCGCCATTGTTGTCGCAGTAAAGAGGAATGGCATCTGATGGCATTACTCCAATTTCTGCAGCAAACTTCTTGTACCAGAACGCTTCCTTTGCAGCCTCTGATGCAGCTATATATTCTGCTTCCATGGTGGAATCTGCTATCACAGTTTGCTTGGAACTCTTCCAGCTGACAGCTCCACCATTGCACACAAACAGACTTCCAGATGTCGACTTTCGATCATCTATATCGGACATGAAGTCCGAGTCTGTGTATCCCTGGACCAGGAGTTCTCCATTACCAAAGACCAACATCATATCCTTAGTTCTTCTCAAGTACTTAAGGATACATTTCACAGAAGTCCAGTGTTCTTCACCTGGATTTGACTGATATCTGCTTGTGACACTCACAGCATGGGCTATATCAGGTCGTGTACATAGCATGGCATACATGAGGCTCCCTATTGCAGAAGCATAAGGGATCTTGCTCATGCGTTCTATTTCCTCAGGTGTGCTGGGGCACATCTTCTTGGAAAGATGAATACCATGTCTGAAGGGTATTAATCCCCTCTTAGAGTTTTCCATACTAAACCTCTTTAGTACTTCCTCTATGTACATCTTCTGTGAAAGTCCTAGCATCCTATTCGGTCTATCCCTATAGACCTTAATTCCTAGAATAAAGGATGCTTCACCTAGGTCTTTCATGGAGAATTCCTTAGACAACCACATCTTGACTGATGTCAACATGGGAATATCATTCCCAATAAGGAGGATGTCATCCACGTACAATACGAGGAAGACAACAGCGCTCCCACTGACCCTTTTGAAAACACATGGTTCCTCTTCGTTTTTGATGAAACCAAACTTTTTGATCACATCATTGAAACGAGTGTTCCAGCTCCGAGATGCTTGCTTAAGTCCATATATGGACCTTTGCAGCTTGCAAACCTTGTGATCAGTATCACTGGATGTGAAACCTAGCGGCTGTTCCATATAGATATCTTCCTCAAGATATCCATTTAGGAATGCCGTTTTCACGTCCATTTGCCATATTTCATAATCGAAATAGGCTGCAACAGCAAGCAATGTGCGGATGGATTTTAGCATAGCCTACTGGGGAAAAGGTATCCTGATAGTCAATGCCTTCACGTTGACTATAACCTTTTGCCACTAGTCTAGCCTTGAATGTCTCCACATTCCCATCTGCACCAATCTTTCTCTTGAAGATCCATTTACACCCAATAGGTACTATACCTTCTGGTGGATCTACCAAGGTCCAGACTTGGTTTGAGTGCATCGAGTCGATCTCTGACTTCATTGCCTCAAGCCATTTCTCGGAGTCGATATCTGATATCGCCTCGTTGTAGGTTTTGGGATCATCACCATGAGCACCATTACCTATGAGGAACATTTCCTCTACATCCTCTGAAATAATACCTAAGTATCTTTCAGGGGGACGGGAAACTCTTTCCGATCTACGAGGTGGAGGAGGTAGTGTTCTTATTGGCTCAACCTGATTTGGTTCCACTTGGTCCTTAGCTCTTTCTGCTTGTGAGACTTTCTCATCAAGCTTAATCTGCTTTCCAATGCCACTATCTTGAATAAACTATTTTTCAAGAAATATGGCATGTCGACTCACAATCACATTGTGGTCTTCTGGAATGTAGAAATAGTATCCTAATGACTCTTTAGGATATCCTATGAATCGAGCTCTAAAGGACCTAAACTCTAACTTGTCCGCTTGTTGTCTTTTGACATGAGCCGGACAACCCCAAATTCTGAGATGACTCAGACTTGGTTTCTTACCGTGCCATATCTCATACGGTGTGGTAGGAACGGTTTTAGAGGGAACCCTATTCAGTAAGATAGATTGAAGTTAATAATGAATGTCCCCAAAGAAAATCTGGGAGGTCTGTGAAGCTCATCATGGATCGAACCATATCCAATAGAGTCCGATTTCTCCGTTCTGAAACCCCGTTGAGTTGAGGTGTTCCTGGTGGAGTCCATTGAGAGACTATGCCATTTTCCTTAAGATAGTCTAGGAATTCCCGGCTAAGGTATTCACCTCCTCGATCTGATCGAAGAACCTTAATGGGTTTTCCAGTTTGTTTTTCTACTTCATGTCTGAATTCTTTGAACTTTTCAAAAGCTTCAGACTTGTGTCTCATAAGATACACATACCCATACCTAGACAGATCATCGGTAAAGGTAATGAAGTAGACAAAATTGCCTCTAGCCGGCACATCGAATGGGCCGCACACATCAGTATGTACTAGGGCAAGGAGATCTGTGGCCCTCTCCCCATGTCCAACAAAAGGGAGTTTAGTCATTTTGCCTTGAAGACAAGATTCACAAGTTGGATATGACTCGGAAGTCAATGGACTCAATAGCCCATTTTTCTCCAATTTGTTGATCCTATCTTCTGCTATATGACCTAATCTCAGGTGCCATAGATATCTGTCGTTTGGACTATCCCTAGGTCGTTTGGCATTCACGTTTTGCTCGATAGTTAGAACAGGTACATCAATATGTAGCTGATAAAGACCATTAATAAGGAAACCATTTGCAATTTTATTTCTTTCATAAAGAATGTTACAATGGTCCTTAAAGAAGGTGATCACATAACCTTCTTGTGCTAAGCATGAAACAGAAATCAAATTCCTGCTAGCTGCAGGCACAAAATAACAGTCTTTCAAAACTAAGTCTAAACCAGATGGTAATCGAAGAGGGTATGTTCCCACGGCTACTGCAGCAACTCTTGCTCCATTACCGACGCGTAGGATCATGTCTCCATCCCTCAGCCTCCTGCTATCCTCAAGACCCTGCATAGAAGTGCATAGGTGAGCACTAGAATCCAGAGTCAAGCACCCAACTGGATGCAGAAGAAACCGTAAGGTTAGACTCAATAACGAGCATACCTCCAGAAGGACCTTCCTTCTTGTTCTTTAGGGTGGCCAGGTAAGTAGGGCAGTTCCGCTTCCAATGGCCGTCGCTGTTGCAATGGAAACACTTTCCTTTGCCATCGACCTTCTTCTTCGGTTCTGCCTTCTTCTTCTTTGATCCTTCTACCTTTTGCTTTTTCACAGACTTCTTTTTCTTTCCATAAGACTTTCTTTTGGAAGAAGTCCGTTCCATAGCAAGAACTGAGCCTTTAGAACCTTTCATAGAAAGCTCAGCGGTAACCAGCATATTCATCAACTCGGCCAAGGAATTTTGAAGTTTATGCATGTGGTAATTCATGATGAATTGCCCATATGCATCAGTCAAGGATTGCAGAATAATATCATTCTGCAAGTCCAAGTCCAACTTCACACCGAGCTTCTCAAGCTCTTCCATGTCCTTGATCATTGTCAGACAGTGATCTTGGACTGACTGCCCATCACGCATCTTAGCCTTAAAAAGTCGTTTCGTGACTTGATATTTGGCTGCGCGACTCTGTTCACCAAACATCTCCTGCAGGTGAGCCAACATTTGGCGAGCAGTCCCGATATCTTCATGTTGGCGCTGGAGCTCATCAGACATCGAGCCCAACATGTAGTATCTGGCCTTATTGTCTTCGTCAATCCATTTTTCCAGAGACGCTCTCTGTTCAGTGGATGGACGAGCTGGTAAGGTGGGAGGGTCCTGGTCCAAAACATGTGTTAACTTCTCTGAACCCAAAACAATTTTGTAGTTCCTGAGCCAATCTTTATAATTGGGTCCAGTCAGTCTATGTGTGTCTAGGATACGTGCCAGTGGGTTGGACGCAGACATTTTCCTGTAGAGAGTCAAAGATTCTAGTTAGATACTGTAATTTTGACTTGACCAATTTGTTTAGGGATTTTATTTTTAAACAAATTAGCTCCCACTATTTTCTCGGATCCCTACACTCCCTCTGTAGAGATGCGAAAATCTCCGCGATTGATGATTTCTAGTGGGTGGTGCGGTCTCACCAACTGACTCATCACCTCACCTAACAGTTATTGGTGATGGGTTAGCCAATGAGTGAACAACTCTTGTTCAATGATTCTCTAATCATGGTGCACCCAAACTTGGTCTCTAATTCATGAATCTCACCGTATCCGGAATATTGATCCACTCCTTAGTTAAGTCAGACCCACCATTTGCATAGACTGGGTTCCTAATTGGGTCTCTCACCGTATCCGGAATATTGAGCCCAACTCATCCTCCAGCCCATAGCATCCAATGCCTAATAGACATGGTTGCGTCTTCCCGGTGCAACTGAGCCACTGTATCCAGCCGAGAACAATCAACCCCGGGAAGGGCCCGCACATCTACAATGGTGGAAGACCTCGGACTTAATCTTTTCTTAGGGAGAATTGATTCAGGTCTCATTAAACTAGACTTGGCTTAGTCATAACAATTATGACTAACCTAGTGGCATGGGTTCAGCTCGGATTATTGACCACCTCAGATCAGAACTGTGTCAACAGATATGGCCAGGTAAGTGAGACCGGTGGAAGGAATATGCCATTAACTCGTACAAGAACGCATTCAGGTCGAGTAGCTTCCAATTAAAAACCAGTCGGTCGTCTGTGCCAAACTTACCTTAGACACCAAATTGTTGAGTCAGAACCAATTGGGTTAGCCTACAATCCAGACTCTAACCTCTGAGCCTAATTAGGTCTTGCTTGATCGTGACTCGATCTTGACCCAGACTTAATCCTATTAGGCTGGTCAATTTAAGCATTGTTGATCCCATCTAACCAACTCTTGATTCGGTTTGATCAACCGCTTAGACCTAATTGAGCTACCCAAGCCCGAACCCAGTATTATGAATATGTCTTAGATCTGAAATTCTCAATTTTAGACCTAATTAATATTCCATAAACTTAATTCTTAATTAAGTTAGGGTTCATAAACAAAATATGCACAATAAATCCTAGGGTTTCAGGATCTAGGGTTTTGCAGAAAGTAAGTTTTGGGTTTCTGATTAAGGACGAACACGCAGCACCCCTACACATCATAAGAACACCCCATCGAATGGGAAGAGAGGGCCTTTAAACCCTTCTTCGTTCTTATGACCGGACGGCCAAGGAGGAACGCCTTAATCAGGAACATTCAATAAACATTCAATACTACAAAACAGTTATAGATCTATATCATATATCTCATATACAAATTTAGATCTAACCATGGCATATTTTGCATACATCTCATGTATCATAATCATGCATGTTTTCAGATCTAAATTATCACATAATAATCTGAAAAATTAGATTTAAATTGATCTAATCAAAATAAATTCTAATCTAGACAATTATGTAGAACTATTCTACAACTAGTCTAGTCATGCATCTATCATATCTCATATGATATTTAAAATTAAATAATTTTTATTTGCTGTTTATCAGATGTTATTATAACACTTATAATATCAGAAAACAGTAAATAAGAAGATCTAAAATATGATTTAATCATATTAAATCAAAGACATGCAAAACTATTCTATAGAACTATTCTATTCTAGAACTAGTCATGCATATCTTCATGTTCTTAGATCCAAATCATTTAATTTTAATTTTTCTTGATTTCAGATCTGATCACATCTCATGTGACATCTGAAATCACATTATTTTTAATTAAAATAAAATTAAAAATCAGATCTAAACTATTTTTAGAACCATGGCTCTGATACCACTTGAAGGGAAATCCTGATTTCCCTGACCAGGTTCGTTCAGATCTGATCAGATCAAGAGATATATTTCAAAAATTTTTCTCTTAGATCTGTATCAGATCAGGGATGCTTCAGATCTGATTCTTATTTATTTAATAAAAATTAAATGAAAAGGATAAATTAAATCACATTCAATTTACCTGAATAGGGTAATCCTATTACCCTGTTGATGATCCTGTTTGCAGCGGAAGGTTCTGGATCAAGCCACGCAAGCGCCTGGCCTCTACCGGTATCCACTCGGGCTGGATCTGGAGATCCTCTTCTTCTCTATCACGCCTCCAAAAATCAGATCTGGATCTGATCTGGAGGATCTTCAAAACTCCTTTTGAAGATCTGCAGTCGTTCTTCGCAGCAGCGCAGCCTTCTTGCTTTTGATCTCCTTTTCTTGATCTAAATCGCACCAATCCAAATCCAAAACACTTTTGGACGTGGAGAGCAAGGGGAGAAGAGAGTATGGCGTGGAGAAAGGGGAGAGAGGCAGCCTTGGGGCGTGGGAAGATTGCTTCT